>JASJUZ010000166.1:0-306199 GCA_037159825.1 Tupiocoris notatus | reverse complement strand
CATAAGAGCCATCAGAATATTCTCCGGCGCTTGATCTGATTTGGCGATCCTGTTGACAATCTTACAATCATGTGGTGAAAATGAAGTTGTTTTCCTTTTTTAAATCATATCCTGGTTAATTACCTCATCTCACCTGCGATAGGTCCTTAGCATATTAGGTTATTAGCGCTCGACGATTTCAAGAACCTCCGTTAAAATGATCAGACGAATTGTGAGTCGCCAATTAGGAACGATGGTGAACCGTTCTGGCTGGTCGTTCACCCGACTGATAATCTTAATGATGAATATTCCCTGTCGTTTTCGGAGTACGAATTTTTCGTAAACAATTCCGTTTCGTGTAAGAATGGCGGACATCGTTTTCTCATTACCGGCGTCTTTTTTCGAGATCAAAAAGGATGTAGGTTTGGAAACTGTTTTTCGGTGACGCGAGCCGTCGAATGTATTGCGCTAGAGCTAATTATAAGTTTATACGACGAGTTATTAAACATTTTATTGAAGTTGAAAAAATTATTTGATACAACGAGTTGATGAAAATTTTATTGAAGTTAAAAAAATTATTTGATACAGCGAGTTATTGAAAATTTAATCACCAAGCAAAAAAGTAGTGCTAAACAAATTGAATACAAAAATAAAATTATCTATTCGTTTTATTGTTGTTGCACGCTAGGTAGAATCATGATCGTTCAGAATCGCGATCAGTTCTTTCCTTCTCTTTCTAATATTTTTAACGACTTCTGCGGCTACATTAATGACCAATCTTCTCAGCTAACAGCACTGTTTTCAATAGTTTGCCTCCAAAAGCAGCTTAACTAAATAATAATCTTCAACGATGGCTAGATAAACTCGATACAATTGTGATTACTTCCGTTTACGACTTCTTGATTGCTTTTAATCGAGATCGTGAATTTTACCGTGAATATGAGGTTTCGATAAAGCGGTTATTATCTCATCGCGCTCAAATGTTTGCAAATAACTAACTCCTCTAGGCCTTAATTCTCTTGTACATTTTCCTCTCGAATTATGGTGCTTACTAGGTGATCAGTTCTTGAAACAATGAACTTCAAAAATTGTAGTTCTCGCCAAGCCTCCAAATAACCTACACGAGAAGTTAGTAATTGTTATTGGATTTCTGAAGCATTCATTTTCAAAATACTCAAGAAAACGTAATAAGTACTGATCTAATATTATAGTCTCGTAGTAATGATAATACTGTTATTCATACCGATCTGTCAACCTTGAGCTGAGTATACCAGAAGTTGCTCAATCCCTAATGAGACTAACATTGCTCTGTTTGCTTGAAATTAAGTGATCGCATCAACAAGGAAACGCTAAGTTTGTCAAGACCCGTTCGGAGTCATTTTTGCTAACTCATCTAAGTGGACCTCCATCTGTCTTATCTGAACCATGAGGCAACGAGGAATAAAGGTTTCCGCATAAAACGATTAAAAAACCGCGCGTCAACGTGGCTCCTTGTTTGCTCGACGATCCGCTCCGAGCCAGAGTGCTAATTTTCCCTCACTACTGGTTCAAATAGTGGGCAATTTAGTTCATAAAGCTTTTTTCGCGCCCACCATTTTATAACAGGGATTTGGATTTTCATAAATAAATAAATTAATACCGCAGCGGAATGTGCTATAACTTACTTCTATCAAAATCGTACTTACAGTAGAGGCCCAAGGAGAAGTTTACCACCCACCTCAATTTGTTGTTTTCACATCTTGAAGCATCTAGGATCCATTTATTAAGGGAAAATCGTATTCAGCACCTTTTCTGGAAAAAAACAAAGTGATGTTACACTCAAACACTTCCCCTGAATTTTGTCAAACACTGCGTAGTTTTAGGGTTTTATCCTTTAAGTTCTTAAAGAATGGGTATTTTTCCATAATTTGTTTTTTAACAATCTGACTTAATTGAGTGATTTCGCTAACTTTTTAAAATGTTCCTCTTTCTAATCTGCGGGGAACTTTCGAGGGAATGGCGGTTTCTGAATAAAATGATGGAAAACGCGCGTCAACACGACCACTTGTTTGCTCAACGGGCCGCCCTGAGGTGCATGCGTGATACAGAGCTAATTTACGGCCATTTTTCCTACTGTTCTGACGGTAGACAATTACCTCGCACTCGAAATGTTGAAGACTAGTTCGTGATGACATGCGTTATCGCGACCGAATAAATTATCGCCCACGATTCAACTTTCGCTATTTTGCTAGCGAGTTTTCCTCAGGAAGATGCGTTTTTTGACATTAATTGAGATGTATGATGAGCGTTGAAAAATGAAATACAACATTTTCGTAATTTTTAAATGTAATCGAGTTTTTATTGTGTATATTTATTTTTTATATTTTTCAATGGATGTAACTTGAATTCGGGTTAAAAACTCGATTTTGTCGAAAATAGAGGTTCGGTAACCTGGATTTATTTCGGAAAGAATGAAAGGCAGGAAACTGAATGACACCGTATTTTCCAGGCATTTTTACTCGAATTATTTTTACTCGATTGGTGATCATAAATTGCATTTTACTCCCGGTCGAACTTCGTTTTACCTGAGATTTTTTCCATAATTTTTAATCAATAAACTTTGTTTATTTCGGTTTATTTTTTCAAATTGATTAATTTAAAGAAGAAACTGTTGTTTGTTTTCAATGAGGAGTTTGCTCTAGTAAACACCCTCCGGAAATAAGTGCAATTTTTTTTTTGAATTTTCTATTTTTAATCAATTTAGTTCAATTCTTCGGTTATTTTTTTTTTCATCTACGAATGTTTCCAATTTTTCAAATTAACATATCTCATCACGTGTAATTGCAATAATAACCACAGGCGCTGAAAGTTGTTAAGCTCTTGAAAATCCCGAGAATTTGGTTAGAATCTGTTTCTTTTCGACTCAAAATACGTTCGAAATAAATATTGGAAGAAAGTCAGGTTTAGAAACCGCCCTATTGGCGAAACGACTGACCAGCACGCTTTCCATGCTGAATCGATAATCCTATTGAACCCTTGTCTGACCTCATTCGACGCTGAACCGAATAGCTTGAATTAGGAATGCTTTTAATGTAACGAGTATAATGATATTGAATCGTTTTTAAACAAATCGGACATTGAAAAGCGAGCTAAAATTTTCATATTTCCCCTCTTGCATATTGTAATTGGAATTTCAAACTAAACTGTTGCGACCGATGACGAGATGGGACGACGGTTTTTTCCACGTTTCGTTAACGTCTCGTCTGTAAATAGAATTTCCAAACCAAACACGCATCCGGCCGCTTGTTGTGTTACAATCTGCCTGAAAGCGGTTTGCGGGTTTCATTTAAGCTTTGTCCCAACTCGGTTGCAATTAAAAAAAGTCTACCTCTGTGTGCGAATACGTTAGAATTCAGGTAGCTCAGTTCTACAAATGATGTTTTAATCACGATATAGTTCCTCTTTGATCCCAGAGACTTTCGTGTTATAAACAATGGAGCAATTATTTCCTGTTTCCTCGATCTCTAGCAAATCAAGCTTCATCGTTCATCTCTAGCAGAACAAGCTCCATGGTTCATCTCTAGAATTTTTCCCCTCTCTTGAACTTGCAAGAGAAAAACCATCAACCACCATATTTGCTATCTATCTTGATTTTTGTGTGCGGTGCAAGACGATTGAAATTTTTCATAAGGCTTACGGCAAAGTACGCTTATATTAAAATCATGAGGCGCTCAAAACGGTTATAGTTTTTCACGAATTTTTTTTCTCGATTTTACAAGGGCAAATTAGCTAACGATAGCTAAGGCTTATGAGGTTATCTCCTCCCTCGCGTCCGCTTCCCGGTTTCCTCAAGGCTACCAGTCTACCCCGCCCACTTTCATCTCCGTAAAACGAGACTTCTATTATACACATGAAAACATTAGTCTCGGGCACTAGAATCAAAGGTACCGAAAAGATCCGATTCGATGTGGCACGTATTGATTCTGCAAGGTTCCCTAGATCTGAAGCTAATTGCGGTATTGAGGAGTAACCGATTTTTTCCACCGTGTTTCCAAAAATAATGATCGGATAGGGGAAGGAAAAACGCGTCGGGCTCTCAATTTAAATTCAGTAGGTAAAGCTCTTCGTGAAATATTTCAATCTCTATTATACCTACTCACTATTTTATATTATACTTTTTTTTCTCTATTATACTATTTTTTATGAGTAAGTTTGATTGTCAATCTCATCACGCTTATCTAAGGGTATCGCTTAAAATACTGTTAGGTACTATTGGTGGTTGAGAATAATAATTTTAGCGGATGAATGTATACGAAGTTTTGTCGACTTCATTTTATTTAAGAGATGTCAGCGAATTCTCGTTCGTTTTGGAATTCTTGCAAAAAAAACCTACATTTTGAAGAAGGAAAAACTGCCTGAAAAAAATCGGTCTGGTTAGCGGGAAATGTTTTATGGCAATCTATAAATTCATCGATAAACACAATGGGCGGATAAAATCAAATTAAATCATTTCAAGAAAGCCAGCGAAGAGAAGAAATTCATAACTCATTCATAATGTTAGACAAGATGTTCTATGTTGTCCTGTTTCGTGTTCAGACGCAATTTCCTCTCGCGAATCAGGGAAATAGAGACGGGAGAATAGTTAACATAATCGACAACAGTAATAGGCGAATCGGAGGGATGCCAATTTGAGACGAGAATCTGAGATACCAAGGTCGTACTACAACGAGCTTCGCACTCCATTACTCGCGAAGAGAGCGGTCGCCCCGGATATAGAATCGAAGGTGATTCACTGCTCGATAGCAGTGCCGTTCAGCCAAATGCACAGTATTATGAGCAATCGCCAACATAAAAAGGAGACGACTTCAGCAATTTTCTAATCCGAATCTGGAGTGGAATTGGAATTGAAATCGCTAGAAAATTTGTTTGAAAAAAGGCAGAAAATGAACTAGATAAACGCTGACAAAGAGACTATCCCTTTTCGAACTGAAGTAAATTTAGAAACTTGGAAAAATTCAATAGAGGTTGTTCACTTTGAAAACGAACAAGCCAACAACAAATCCTTTCACCGTTGACTTCACTGAAGTCTAGACACTAGTGTTCTATTGTATTAATAGTAGGTGTAGGTACAGACATGTATAGGCAAAGAGAAATAGCAGGTATAGGTAGAGACACTGTAAACTGGTCGAACAAAACCTTTCTTGTCAGAGAAGTCATGCCATCCTACCAAAATAGTCGGTTTTATCCTAATTAGAATTCCTCTCGAAACATTAGGAGAGGCTATGCTCTTTTGCAACTATTATAACAGCCGTTGACCTGTTATTTTATTAGGTATCTTCAATTTCATACGTCTAATGGACATGGTGATCGGAAAATGAATGTTTGTCCATATTACCCAGGGACATTAACTGTCCGTAACCTGCTGTATATTTCTTCTACAAAAAAAAAAAATTATAAAAATATTAAATTATAATAATATAATTATAAAATAACAAATTATAATATTATAATAATTAAATTATATAGTGCCCTGTAAGTCTCCCCCAAAACTGTCCTGTAAAAAGTTTCATTGCTCCACTAAAAAGGCCATTTTCCGGTTATTATTTGATAATAAATCATCGTAATCGTTTACCAAAAAAAATTATAACCCTCCTTTCAGAATTTGATGTTTTACGTTTCAAGGCATGTAGAATCCGAGTGTCCAATTAAAATTCTCTCCGTCCGTCGTACGCCGTCCTTTCCAAGGGAACTATAAGACCTACATATTTGTAATTTAACCAAATATCTTTTTTGGTCAGACAGCTGCTTAATTATTTTGCCAGATCGCTACTTCAATTTTACGGTATTTTTCGGAGTTAAATTCGTATTTTCCAAGGTTTTTTAAACATAGATGTGTTTACATAAATTTATAGAGATTGATGGAATCGAATAAAACCATAACGGAGTCGATAGCTTCAGTGGTTCTCGAGCTATCGCAGCTTTTGTCTGAAATTGTAGAGATTTTGAGATATTTTGTGCTCGATCATTTGTGAAGCTATACAAATCGTTCTATACTCGTTGGAAAGCTCGTCAAACACTCTCTTTAGCTGTATCGGCAGGAAATTAGTTTTGCTTTAAATTAAATACCTAATTGAGAAAAATAAAAATGTTTTGAAATTACGATAGTGGCCCAGGACTGCTTCCCTAGTAACCGATATGTTTGTCGGTGGAAACGTTCGAATGTATGGTCTTTTCAAATCATGATTGAATCAAATGAATAATAAACCACTTTACAACCATTTGCTGCGTTTTTAATTTGTGACATAATTTTTCGAGTTATATAACGGTTTGTTGGGTTCTCTCCAACTATCGTAAACCTGGGCTATTGCAGTGAACTTGAAAAGGTCTGGATTTCCTCTCTACGAACTATTGTTCGGTAATTAATTATCCCGCCGATTGTGCTCATGCGCTGTGCGTTTATGTCGACCTCTACCGTCGGAAGGTAAACGGCCATCTCTGCATCTCGCATGCCTTTTTTGCGCCGCTTCAGATCCGACTTGTTCGGTGCACTTAGCGTTGTTGCCTTGGCCGCGTTCACTCCAGATTGACCTCTTATTTTTTACGCGCTCTATCTTATCCTAATTATAGTAATCTATTTTTTCATATACTGCTTGACCAGGCGCAATTCGATTTTTCCAATTTTCGACTTCTCGCAAATATAAGGTATATAGTAGTTTGTGTCTATCATAGTTATTATGTCATTAGTTGGGTTATTTGGGTATTTTTTTGGTCTATTATATTTATGAGGGTATTATTATAATTGGGTCTTTCTAAATTTATTATTCGTGTAACTTGTGACTACTTGCTCTTATTCGTATTTCAAACAAAGCAAACTCTGCTTGTGTTAATTTTCTCCTTCCGCATTGTGTCATCCCAAGGACCTCGGTCTTGTTGTATAATCGATGTCAACATCTGGATGAGCTCTAGGTACCCTCACGTCCAAAAATAATGGGCCTACAAGCACAAGGCGAAAAACATTAAGCCCCTGGAACAATCCTATGTTTGAAAGTAAGACCGAGTCCGGTCAACTCAGTCCTTGGCCAAGGCGAGGAAGTGAGGAAAGGTCACGAGTCGAAATGAGTCAGGTCTTGCAGAGCGGTCCTTCGAACGTCCATTGTTATAAACCACGAAGTCACGTCACAGTTCAAATAATACGTAAAGTATGTAATCCAACAGGGAAGCGAACTGAACAAAAACCCGAAAGCGTTGAAAGATACTCTTTATTTTTGCGCTAAGAAATCGAGCTTCCTATTTGGAGCACGACATAACGCAAGAATGATTCATAAAAAAAATTCTGAATGATTATAAAAAAGAAAATTTGGATCCAAAATGTCGAATTCGGTATGGAAATGAATCAGGAAAAAATGTTCATTGCACTATATACTGAGTGTAATTTGTGTTTGAACTGTGTAGAGTTTTTCCAAGAATTTCGAACTTCCTGTATTTGTGGTCAAGAAGTGATAAAAATCGCCATTATTGCCGTGAAAAATGAATGAAATTTTCAGGAAATGTGTCCCATCTGTGTGTGTGCAAAATTAGCCGTTATTGTTAGCGCACAGTACTTCCGAAATAATATAATCGTTCAACTTTTTTTCTATTTGTATTTTTAAAACTATTTTTGTTCTTTTTTTGCCGTTGTTTATTGTTTTTACGAACCTGCTTTAAGAATTAATGTACAAAATCAAACGTTATCTTAGACGAACTCACATGAGATGAAATCATATGAGAGTTCGGCGTTCTTTGTAAATGATTTTTTTTCCAAAAAAATCGTTACACTTGAGCGATTAATTTTTTGAAATGTTTTTACGGAGTGTGGATGACGAGTGATTCTTATTGTTCAATTACTCACCGTACTCCTGATTTATACGCATTATATGGTTCTATCCGACTGAATTGATTAAACGAGACTTGTCTCGGTAGTCCGACCTTGCTCGGATGGTTCCGTATTTAGCGGTCAACTAACCGCGATTCGATGCTGCGGTTTCGGAAATTGTTTCACTCAAAACTGTCCCTGACGTAGGACGCAAGGAAATGTAAAGATCGCGTCCTTGAGCTTGAAACAGGAACATCGTCGTTCCATGATATCAAGTAATGCGAACTGCTGATTGCACGCGGCTGAAAAAAAGTTCAAAACGCTTCCTGGGATCGGAAGATTTGCTTGAAAACATCCTATGAAATGTTCTTGAAACTATACAGGGCGCGGCAGAGAAACTTGCTGATTTGAAAAGTCAATTAAAAAAAATGACTTCATTAATACGTCGATTTAATTGTTTTTATAGTTTAGTGCAATATGGAATTTTTGTTTTACGTTGTTTTAAAAATTACATCGGGCAAATGACGACCCTCATTAGTGATGCACTGATCTAGCCTACTCTTGGAGTTTCGCTCGACTTTTTCAACATATCGGAATTTGGGCGATCGACAGAGACATTTTTATCAAAACTTGAACAAATGGACCTTGGGGTCATATGGTTCCTGCAAGACGGAGCCAAAAATTCCAAATGTGCACTAAACGATAAAAAAAGAATTGAATCGATATTATGAAGTACTTTTTTTTATTGACTTTTCAAATCAGCAAGTTTTCTTGCCACACCAGGTACCTTTCAATATGAGGTGCCAAATTATTTTCTTCATTTGTTGTACAATAATTAATTTTAATAACAAAAGAGGTAGTAATATAGTTGGCTTATAATTGTTATTTTATTGTGAAAATTGTTATAATTTCATATTAGCAGTAATTTCTATTATTCCTTCAAAACTATATCTATCGAAATAATTTTCTCATGATTGCCTGTCGAAACTGTCCGATTTTCGGGAAAGAAATTACTTTCCATACTGTTTCGATGTTGTGCGTCGTGAATTTTCCATTCTAAGAAGGAAATACGTTCTCCGTCGACCTCATTGTTTAGTGAAATAATTCACTTACCTACTTGAATTGCGTAACCCATTGTTCGGTAATCTCTGCGAATCATCCGTCTTTTTCACACGTATTTACCGCCTGCCTTGCCCATGCTTGATTTAATGAGGCCGTACTATTTTCCGAGCCGTGTTAGCTAGTATTGTTATCATGTATGCACTAACGTTACGTGCCGAGTTTGTTAATTACTATCCGCCGCCTTGAACTAATCCGTCTTCATCGCTTATGACTTCACAGAAATTCCACGGCCCCAAGACAATATCGGAACTGTGTCCATTTGCAAAAGACAGAAGAAAATAAATTATCTCAATCTTTCTCAGGATGATAAATTGCGGAGCTCGTTTTGCCAATTCGAAATCCTTCGTGCGCGCCGTTATTAAACAAAATTACCGTTCGATGATTGGAAATTTAAAATTGAATAATGCCTGAGATCGTTCTTTATTTAATTATTTATTTATTTATTTATTTTTTTTTTTTTTTTTGTTGCAGCTGCTCCTCCGCCGACGTACGAATCTGTCATTGGACGAGTAAGAGAGGCTCACAAAGAATCTAATGGGACGATAGATTTTATCAAAAAACTGATCATCCTCTTGGCTGGAACGAGTGAGTAACCTTTCGATTCAAATTACGGAATAATTTTTCTTAGAGAAAAAAACCGTTGCAAATGAGTGTGCAATGGTATATTATTACTATGGTTCAATTATGATTTAAGAATATCATTGATTTGTAATACTACTATTCAGAACATTTCTAAACTAAGCAAAATGTAAACTAAGAAAAATGAAAACGATTAAAATTACCATAGATGCTACAGAGTTATCCATTATAGTCACCAGTTTATTAAAATCTAATTATTCGCCTGAAGAGAGCGTTTGACGATCTATTGTATAGAGCAGTATAGCTCAAAAAATTATTCCTTCCCCAAATTTCTGAAAATCTCAAAAATTCGACACGAAAGCGACGATATCTTGAGATGATTAAAGCTATCGACCCCGCGATGGTCTCATTCGCTTCAGCACCCTAAAATCTGTAGAAATTAATACCAAAAATACCTTCTTCTGAAAAACGTTGGAAATTACTACTTTTTCTCCCCCTCAAAAACCCCCCAAAATATCCTTAAAATTCGGGTAAGGATTCGGTAAAAGAATTGAGCCATTGTCAGGCCAAGATTGTTTTATGGTGAAATTTTCTAGATTTTTTATAGTTTTGTGAGAAAAGTGTTGACGACTTATGGACAGAATTTTTTTATTTGGATATTCGGATTCTACATGCTTTGACACGTAAAGCATCACATTTTGAGGGTTTTTTATTTTTTCTGGTGCTATCGGTTTATTATTTAATGATTGAGAAAAAAATCAGTTAACCCTGGTGGTTTCGTTCAACCAGAGAATTAATTTGTTGGTGTATTTTCGAAGAAATCTGGTTTCCGTGGTAATGATCATTAGCGGTTGGTAGAGAATGCGTGGATTTTATTAGGGAACAACGTTCACTCTAGTCAACTAGGAATAGTCGTTTGCCTATTATCATTCGGGAAATTGACTAATCGAGCGGTTCGTTTGAGCGATAACCTTTCGGAGAAAATTCATCAGTTTCGTTTAATTAATCGATCAACATGAATGTTTGTATTTTGATTGGGATATTTGTGTCGTTTGTATCGGTATCCGAGAAATCTTAAATCGAGTTGAAGGCCGGTTTCAGTGGTTTGATAACTGTTGAAATGAAAATGAAAGACGTTGAAATTGTACCTGTAAATAGCGAAGGCGTGGAATTGCTATTCTCAGGATGACTTTTTTCATCAACTGTTATACTTTTATAACTGTTGTTCTCTAATCGCAGCTTTTATGTGACATTTTTGAGACTTTGATGTATCTGGCAAGATGGTATAGCTCAATTATTTCTAGGGCTATAAGAATCGTTCTGTACTCGTTGGAAAGCTCGTCAAACACTCTCTTTAGCTGTATCGTTATGCAGTTAATTTACTTCAAGTTAAGTGAAGAAAAAGTCGAGAAAAATTAAGAAAAAAATTAAATTACGATTATTGCCAAGAGTATGGATTAGGTGAATTAACGATGTACAATCATTTGCAGCGTTGTTCATTTGGCATTGCGCGTTAGTTCCCCGTGGTTCAAATTGTTTAGTGGTTTTTCGTACGTTGGAATTTATTTAGGTCATGAATTTTGTTAAAGCGTAAAATTCCTCGTTCGGCTTTTTGTAATGATTTCGCTTCTCGGCGTTTTGGCTAAGATCAAAGTGTAATTGAAGTTAATTTTTTCACGAGATTTATTTGCGAACTATATTCGCTGCAGAATTGTAGGTCGGCTTGTGAATAAAATGCGTTTTCATTTATTTCAGTAGGCTGCACAATTGTGATCGGCGTGACGATCGTGATACCGATTGCGATGTTTTTCGTCGGAAGCAACTATTTCAACGATTGCCCTATCAACCCGAACATTCCGCTGTATCTGTTGCTCGGAGGTAATTATTATTTTGCATTTAATAAACCAAAGAAGACATACCTACCCAATTTCTTATTTCAATTGTCGCTTACTGAATGTTTTGAATCCACGAATATAATGTGTCTCGTATTTCAGGTATGATGGGCGTTTTCAAGCAATTCCTTCAAATGTGCAGTCGATTCAAGACGCGCCAGAGGCCCGAAGAAGAAGAGGATCTAGAGCGAGGCTCATCTTTGCAGTCGCTCATCAACTGTTTCATGCTCGCTTGGTTCATCTTGGGTATGTTGTCGAGCTAATTCTCGGATGATAATATTAAATATGATTCGGAGAAAAATTAATAAAAGGTCGGAAAAATGACCTCCCTTGTGATGTCACTTAGGCGTTAATTGGTCATTGGTTCGTTCCCTAGCTTAGCTGCGGATTCAGGGGCAACAAACCCTCGACCAGCCTTCTAAAAGTTTAGTACAAAGACTTAGTCGAACTCCAGCTCTACCTAGTGGCGGATGAATGAAACTGATGAATAAACAGCACTGATTTTAGTAGTATTTTTTCACTGCATGTTTGATGAAGGTGGCATTGGCTTTCGAGGGGTTACCTTTGCTCCAAACTTGCCCAAATACTCTCCTTGAATGCAGTTTTCCCAATTACAGCTGTGACTGCCGAGGTGGTGAATGTGTAAAATCAAACGTTCGAATTTAAATGAATGGTGTTAAGCAATAAAAACTGCTCACTCTACCACCGTTGGCTCTTTTAGAGCATAATTATTTCTCAAAAAAAAAAAAAACTTTTTTTTCCAGGATCCTATTGGGTTTACAAGGAATACGAGCCAAACTACGACCCGAAGAAAGGCTTGTACTGCAATAAGACGCTCTACCTTTTTGCATTTTGGCAGGTCACCTTCGTCTATGCGCTGTTCGGATTGTTGACAATGTGCTTATGCTCTGTCAGCTTGTGCATTATTGCGTTTGCCAGACGCCATCTCCATCTTGCCCACCCGGATCGCGAGTCTCAACGCATCGAGGACTGAGATTCGGCTTCGTTCAGTTCACTGTTTGCCGATTAAGTACGCAACCGGTAAACGTACGGATCTTTGGATCCGCTTGGCTTTCATTGTGAGTATTGTGTCTGCAGCTTGAAACATTGTCTTCAGTTGCACGAACTGTTGATTCGATTTTTCCCCCTCCGCAACAGTTTGGTCGAACAGTTTGCGAAAGCGCTTCTGGTGCTGATTAGAAAAGAAAGATGTAGCTGTTACTGATGCCTTTCTGCAATTGCGGTCAGGCGGGAATTTCAGTTTTCCATGTTGACCCAAAACCTGAAAATGTCTTCCCCGCTGTTGCCGTGATGTGTAGGAATATTTACCAAGTTGTGACTTTTGTTCGGTTAAATTCGACTCTCATTTTCTTTTTTTTTACTTAGAGGGAGCTGCGAAGATATTGTTGGTTTGAGATAAAGTGAATTGATGCAGGCAGTCGGGATAAGAGCGACTAGAGCTTTTTGTTCATAATGAAGAACAGAGTTGTGTGCAGTTAGCATTAGTAGGCCTGACATATGCAGGTTTTCTGCTTGGGAAAACTTCATGCTAGGAATATACGCTTGTGAAATACCAGCTCATTCACGATGAAATGTCTTGACAGAAAAAATTACAGAAGCTTGAAGTGGCATTGTTTCGGCCGAGTATGGATTGTAGCCTTGTGTCTAGTCAAAGACGAAGAAGGTGAGTATAAATCTTCTAATGCAGAGAAAATGTAACTTGGGAGACGTTCTCTCATCTAAGCAGCGTGTACTGATTTCAGAAAATTCCATTTTAGAACGTTCAGTTTTAGTTTATTAAAAAATAATGACCCATTGTAATCGCCCCAGAAAAAATGTTCAACCCCTCAAAATGTGATGTTTTAAAGCGTGCAGCTTCTGAATATCCAATAAAGAGAAATTCTGTACATCAACACTTTTATGACAACTGTAATAGCTAAACTCTTGAAAATTCCACCAAAAATCAATCTCAATCTGACCGGTGGAAATAAACATCTACTGGTTTTGTTCTATGATGAGCATTTTATGGTTTTGAATTTTGGTTTGATGTATTGTCGAGGTGAAATAGTTGTCACTCTCATTTATTGTAATTCAGCGCTTGGGCTGTTGTTGCCCTTTTCAAAAAACAAAATCTTGTTGTATCATCTAACTTCTCTTGGACAGGGTTTCCTTGAATATTTAGTTGAGGTTACATCCGTGTGTTTTTCAACTTACACCAAAGCTCTCCTAAATAATAGAATTAATAAATTGAATAAATAGATTGCTCTTGCAGAAACTGAGACAAAAAAAAATTAAAAAATTGTATTCATAAGAAAGCGTAGCTTAATTTTCCTCCGCATCAATATTGTGATGCTAATAAATGAAACATAATAATAAGAACGAGCATGATTTTGATGAGTATGATTTTGTGAATTACTTGGAAAATGGGAATAATCTCAAACAACGTATCGTCAACAACATTGTAAAAACCTACTGTTTTCCATTATAGAAACGCGTTTCGAATATGATCAGCGCGAAAAGCGGTAAGCACAATAGTCGGCCAAATGTAGTACTTTCAATCCGTAGCTCATCTGTTAAAACCAAAGAGGTTACTGAACGCATTTTGACGAAGCATGATGATGTAGCTCGTCATTTTCCTTCTGAATGTCAAATAAAGACAACAGAAACGATCATTAGCGATTTTATTAATATACGCATGTATATGTACCATAAATATTTGGTCGCATCATATTTTTCTTTCATGCGAATGAAAAAAAAAATCAAATTCGGAGTATTATCCGTTCTTCGTTTTTTGATTCTCATTTCATAATTGTACATATGTATTTTCATACGGTATAGCTTTAGTATAGCTAGAGTAGGTTTTTTTACTCGTGGCCTCTCGTCCATTCGTAGGTCTGTCTTTCGAGCGTATTCGCAGATGGATTTTTCTCTGGAAATTATTGTACAAAATTATTATTCACGCTTTACCTCCAAATTGCGTCCGGGATTCGTCGAAGGCCGGAGAGGATTTTTTTTCTCGAATATATGTCGCGTTTAAGTCACTCGTGAAATTAGTTTGTAAGAATGTCATTGTTGGTTGTCTCGCTGCGTTTTTTCCTTGCTAGTCTTCGTTAGTCAAGCGTTTTCCTGTTCGGTATTGAGTTAAATTTGCTCGGTTCAACGTCGAAATCTATTCAGAAAGGGGATAAGGAGAAGATTCGGTTGATAGAACTGACCCAGCAATAAAAATTGATCGTAAACTCCCCGTAAATACGAATCGATTGTCAAATCGGACCTTCTTTCATTTTTCATGAATCTAGCAACTGAGACCTTACTTAGTTCGAAAACACTTGAATGCGATGCAAATACGTTGTAAGTTGTGTTAACAGTTTATGGCTGTTAACTGTTTTTATTACCTACTGAACTTAATCGAAAGATGCTATACATTTTTTACATCAAACTAGTTCGAAATTTTTGTTGCCTCGAGTTGGTTTTTCTTAGGTTAAAGCAGATGTTGAACTTGGATGGCAAAAAAAGCCGTTGAACAGAGGTTTGAAATTATTCTTAGGGTAATGACATCGAGCGCTTGATATTTGGATTAACTATCCTTAATTATCTGTTGTATTGTACCTATGAAATTCTTCCGCTTTTCAAATAAATTCTTTCACTCTGCTTCCACTGTTCACTCTCGTGTTAGAAATTTTTACCACTTATACATTTGTGTACCTTGCGATTACTGTGGCTTCTGATGCGAAGTGTAATAAAAATAAATGCAATACCAAAGTTACAATTGGCTGCATTTGGAATTTCTGTAGAATTTTTATAATTCAGATTCACGAAATGTGCCAATGTGACGCTAAGCGGAAGTAAAATGCAATTGATTGCCCGAATGGAGGAAGAGATTTGATTCGGAAAAATAAATATTGAGTCATTGTACCGTATTTGCCTGCTTATTTCCCCAGTTTCACGAAAACAAAGGAGTTACACTGAAGACGAGACTGGCTCGGTAGTTATTGATTTATTCCAGTACTTATAATCCAGTGTTCAAAGTTTCAGAAAAATGTCATTTCTGAACAAGAATAGAGACTTTTTCAATTGGATGTTTTTTTGTCTGTTTTTCAAGACCTTGGAATAATCAATTTAAAAAAAACACTATAAACAATTTAAGTTGACTAAGTATATTCCCTAAAAAATGGATCACACGTTCTTGAAATTTCGATAATGGAAACAGCATGTTGTATCACCTAACGGCCAGAATATTTTGAGTTTGTGAGCGGGAGCTCCATGTTCAAACTGTTATCATAATCACCTTCAAGTCCCAAGAAAAAATCAGTGTTGCACTTAGATCCAATAGCAAAAATCTCCATTAGTCCTAGTTCCCTACCATCTTTCCCAGCCAAATAAATCTCGGAACTTACTTTTGGAAAATAAAGTACAGGAGTTAGCCATGAAAACAGAAAAATTGGCAGTGGACGTTTGTATTGTGCAACATGAGAATCTAGATGAAGTTGGATACAGTTAAGCCGTTGGAAATCAATAGTTCACAGAACTTACATAATAGAGGAAAACGATATTATAATAATACTCAGGATGCATCCGTGTTTTACGCACATCCGCAGCAATTGCATCTCCGGCTGTGCTCAAGTTCGGCGACTCGTTTGTTCATTTTCTTAATCTGAAACAAAAATGTGTCATTTACAGAAGACCATTCAAGCTATGGATTTATTTCCAATTTTGTGGAGTGTTTACAAATAACTCAGTTGGTCCCACTAGCTAACTGAATGGAAACGTGGATGTTTTTTGTCTATAATATGGGATTAATGATCCAACACACGACTCTGCGACTTCCTTTTTGATGAGGACAAGTTTGAGGATTTTTGCAGGGATTGATGAAAGGAAACTTGGAAGATGAGGCCTCCTTTAAAACGTCAAAGGACATTGAAACGGACATGAAAGGGAAGCATTTTGCCACTATGGAGGAGGTAAAAAGAAAATCGAAGGAAGGCCTAAACGCGATTGAGATGAGTGAATTGTAAAATTGTTTACAAGGACGGGGAAAAAGAACTGGACAATTCAACAACATTTTGGTCAATAGTAATTACTTTGAACCAAAATTTGGTGTAAAAATATTGCATAATAAACGTTTTACAAGGATATTCCTGTTACTTTTGGGTCCCCCCTTGTATTTCGCAAAAAAGACAATGGAGATCCTGAACATAAATAGAAGAAACATGGAAGGATTATTGACATTTTGGTGGAATGTGACTGGATTGTAAACCATGAAAAATTGAAGCTACTGCATTTACATTTAGCCTGAACTGGTTACCTCATTGTTCATCGTTTGGATGGAAGCTATCAAATTTTCAAGTGTTTCCGAAAGAGGTCGTTCCACATTTGATGGAACCTCTGTTTCACTGACCGCTTCAGCTGAAAACGCAGTTTATAAAATGCACAACAAATATGTGAATATGAAAACAAAGTTAGTGTCAAGTCTGTGATGGTTCAATGATATTTAAGGGAACTAAGTCCAATTATGTAGCACGAGAAATGATCACAAATCTGCCGTTCAATATACCATTGATGAACGTAGGGACTTTCCCTGATCCTTCGATTGTCGACTGTTTATCGTTGGGATTGTCATTCCGGCTGGGATGGGAATCCAATTTTGAATCGTTGGCGAATTCGTCATCTTCAGAAACGTCTGAACCCGAATCTTCAAAATCCTTAGCTGAATATACCACCTGGCAATTGAATGTGAACTTGATAAACATAATGAGATGGTCTATGCCGAGAATTACACAGCAACTTGTTCTCCAAACTTATAATTCCTAGAAGAGGTCCTCCAACTGCTCAGAAATAGATTTTGTAGTAAAAAGGGTATTTATCGCATCTTCAAAAACAATACATAAGACCCAACTTGGTATCCAAGATAGGAGAAACGATTTTCAAAGCTAACTCAATACTCACAGTGACTGGTGTTTCGTTGATTTTCACGATCGGCCGAGAAGGCTTCAGCGATTTTGGCGATTCAAGCTTGCTGACGGAAAAACTTTCCTGCAAAGCCCTTGATGAATTTTTATAGTCGAGATTTGATTTCCAGACGAGCACCTAAAATTTGTGAATCGGTGAAAGGAGAAATGCAATTGTTTAAAATTCCTATATTCTTCCAAAGGCCTGTCGCCTATCGTAACGAATCATTGCAATAGCTTAATTTTTAATCCATGGATAGAGTTTGTGAAACCTAGAAAGTCAAATGGTTGCTTTCTGCGAACGTACTGCAAGTAGTAACCATTTATTTTTCTACATTTCACTAACTGCCCCCATGTTCCTCATATTCAATTCTTGCAGGTTGTACGATACAAATAAATCCACAGAACCATGTTCATGTCAACTTACATTCGCGTCTTCGGAAGCGGAGGCAAAATTGTCACCCGAATGCGAAAAAGCTACAGCACTCACTGCTTCTGTGTGAGCTTCCAGGGAGAACGTCGGCCTTCCTTCGAGCAAGTCGATTATCTAGCAAACCAAATGAGAATACAAACTGGTGAAGAATATGATAAATGCAGGCACAAAAAGCGCGGGAAATACCTTGCAAGTTTTGTCCTTTCCACCTGTGAGCATAAACTTGCCTGACGGGTGGAAGGCTAGGGAATTGACAGATCCTTCGTGGCAAGGGTAATATTGCAGTAGTTTCATCATTCGGATATCGTAGATCTTAGCTACATCGGTGCTCATAGCGACGCCAACGCATGAGCCTGATGGGTGGAAGCGGACGTGGCGAGGAACACCTGCGTAGAATAATATACATTAAAGTTGATCAGGGTAAAATAAGGAAACACCTTATTTTAAAAAAGTAAACAATTTCTCCGAAAAGATCCAAAAGCCTGAATTTTGACAGAATGAACTCTTGCCTCGAACTTCGTTAAATCGGTGAATTTGCTTAATATTTCTTGGATCCCATAAACGGACGGTTTTGTCGTCGCTGCACGAAACAACAAGGTTCCCAGTAGGCGAGTACTCAGCAAATCGGACCCAGTTCGTGTGGCCTGACAGTGAAGATACGAATCTGAAACAATCGAGTGACTGATTTCGAACAAATGCTTATTTTTTTGATAAATTATTTTTTTTAAATTGAATAGATTTTCGAATAATCGATTTCTTTCAAGCGCCGATCGTGCGACTAAATGTCGAAATGCTCGACCAAGAAATGCAACAAGCATTATCGATTGTCGGGAATAGATTTTTCAATATAGTACTTACTTTCGCTTGACTGTTTTCCATATTTTCAAGTTTTTATCATCGGAAGCAGTCAACAGATGATCGCTATCAGGTGAAAACTCGACGCTGCGGACAGTCGAGAAATGTGCTCTAAATTCGATCGATTTCCCGAGTATCTGTAGGATTTAAGTAAAATGAAATACATTTCGAGCTCATAAGTACGAAAATTATTACACGTTAAAAAATGTCCATAGGAAATGCAATTGGTGGTAGAAATGATTAATGAAAATCGGTAGTGATAGGTCAAACGCTTAAAGGAAAATCAAAACTAATGAGTAATGAAAAATAATTGTACAGTGGTTTATTATTCCTTCGCTTCAATAATGATTTAAGAAGACCATCAATTTGTGAACGTTTCCACCTAACAAAAGATTGGTATAAGGGAAAACCTATTCCAACCAGTATAGAACGATTTTTATAGCTCCATAAATATATTCTCGAGTAAAAACCTCACGCCAAATTTCTGTAAATCTCGAAAATTCTTCGCAAAAGCTGCGTAAACTTGAGAACCAATAAAGCTACATTACCCAGCGATGGTCTCATTTGATTCAGCGTCCAAAAATCTATAGAAATGGATACCAAATTGATATTTGTTCGAAAAGCGTTGAATAATATGCATTTTCTCCCTCTCAACCCCATTCCAAGAATTTAGCTAGTATTGACGGTGTACGGCGGGCGGACAGAATTTTTTCTATTGGATAATCGGATTCTACATGAAAAAAAAAAAAAAAAAATCAATGAAATGTAAAACATCAAATTTTGAGGGTTAATTAGAGAATAATTTTCTTGGCGGTTACAATGGTTTATTATTGAATAATGAACCAAAATTGGAGTTGGCTCAAGTGATGGTCATATTTTTAAATGATAGCTGCTTTATTAACTCTCCCGAATAGGGGACAGTTGCCCGATTTCATTACAAGCAAAGAAACGTAACACATCATGGTTCGCACTGAGTATCTCTAGAAATATTCGGACTCTCCCATTTGAGATTTAAACTAATTAAATTAATGGGTGCAATAATTGTGAGCGGTTATAGGCCCAACGTTATCTTATCTCCGAAAGAAGAATCATTGTCTCAGGAGAGTAATATAGGAAAAAATCCGTGTGGAAAATTTGGAAAAACAATTGTAATGAGACATAATTTTGATCTGCGAAACAATAAACGAACTTTTTCCACACGAAGACAATAATCGCATGATCTGGAATACATACTTTATATTATATATACTACAAATTTAAATAGATGTGGAATATATTTTGCAAAAATATGAACTCACGTTTGACATCCACAAGCGGACGAACTGGCCTTGCGAAGAAGCAATTAGATTCCCATTTGGCGAAAATGTAACGTGGGTGATGGGCAAATTTTTCGCCTTATACCTGCCGAAGAAATTTAATTTAATCCACACTCCTCTACACCAACACAATGAATTTTCTGACACTACCCGCGTGAATTATGAATAAATAATTGTGAGAAAATTAATAAACTCATTCTCACTTCAGCGATCCAGATGACGACAAGAGATTCCAATTCATGAAAGACTTGTCGACGCTCGAGGATAGCAACTGTTTGTCGGAAGGGCTGAACGAAAGCGATGTCACTGGCCCCTTGTGTCCAATAAAATGCTGATCCAACGATGGCTCTTTCAAGTCCATCTGTTCGCCGGAACCTAATTTATTGACCAAACACATCGGACCGAATTATTGGAATACGATGACAGCAAAACAGAAAGATGATTGCAGGAAACACGCGGAAAAACGTAGAAACGATTCTACACTGAAAATATCTAAGAGCGAAGGTGAAAATATAAATAACGAAAGAAAAGAGCGATGATCAAATTGAATATCAGAAGCCTAGAACTGTTTACCGCCCCGGGCCTTGGTGCCCTTCAAGGTAGATCTATCTACCTTGGGTGCCCTTGGTTACGCATAAACGTTACTTTGATAACGAAGTGATAAAGAATAGACAGCAAATTAGAAAAAGGCTGATTCGTACGCCGCGTAGAACATACTACGAAATCTTTTTGAGAGATCGATTTGTCCAATTAAACGAAAAACCAGGCGACACATTCTCCGATTCTTTATGGACAAGCACTTTCGCCCATTCGGGCTTCTTCAGGCCGACGTGGAGCCATAGGGTCCATTGCCATTTGTCAAATGTTGCACCAAGAGAATGCGCGTGCAGCTTTACTGGCAGGGGTCGTGATTGGGTGATCGACGCTCTATGGATGCGTTGATTTAGCTGATTGGCCTTCCCAACGTGGAATGCTTGATTGTCGAAGGATTTTTGGCAAATCAGTTGATAGACTTCTTTTTCTTGTCGTCGCATTTCTTGATGTCCCCCCCGTATGGGCGAAAGTACTTGATCAGCCAATAAACAATCGGAGATGAGTCGCCCCTACCCCTATACCCTACCCCATACACCCTACCCCTACCCCTACACCCTACCCTCATACCCTACCCCTACCCTTACCTCCTACTAACCCTTCGTAGCGTATATTTCGTTGTGAAGTACGAAGAAAAGAGCCATTGAGCTATATTCCAACAGCCAATATTTCTTCGAGAGCCATATAACCGCTGTGGCGCTGTTAAAATTTTTTCACCTAATTTTTTGCCATGCACGTGTGTAAGGCGTTCAAACGAAGACTTCCGCATATTAAAACAATTGGTTCAGATAAATTTCGACCCCAAAAATCACGGTTAAAGGTCAATTTTTGAGAGTTCAAAACCCGATTTTTTTGGACAATTTACTTACAATTTTTTCCGAGATTTGAAAAAATCGCATCTTGGTAAGATACGACTTCATTGAAAATTTCAGCTTTTTATCTGTATTGAAAGAGTAATAAAGAATCGTTAACTCGTCGGTTCGATTCCACCATTTTTTTGTTTCTTTCGCACTAAATGGATGAAACGAACGTATAAACCTTTAACCGTGATTTTGGATTTAGTCCGTTGATTTTGGATAACACAAACTAGGTACTTCCAAAATATACCTAACCGTTCAAAGTTTTTTCTATTTCGATTTTTACAGGCTATAAGAGTCAATATTAAACGTTTGTGGTTTCAAAATGTTTAATATGGCGAGCAGATGATGGTTGATTTTTAGTATATTGGGTCACACACCGTACCTCCACATTATGAGCTGCAAAAATCAATATATTTGAACGCTGAAGGTCTTGAATTGTTTGTGACGGCGATTGAATAAAGTCTGATTCTTATCAAGTGGATCTTAAAGGATTCGCAATTTCGAATCTCTGGAAATTTAAAGAGGGTTATATAATTTTTTGGTAATCTTAAATCATAATTGAAGCAAGGATTAACAGACCACTGTACTATAATTTACAGCGTTTTTAAAACTGAATTCAAAGTCGTTGAAAGACAATAATTATTTTTTGTTCTGAAATTATTTCCACCGCAATGAGGATCAAATTCTCGGAATAAATAAGTGCTCATTTCAAAAATTTGGTAAATAACTGAAATCTCAAAAACGATTTTTGAAGTTCGAACATGTCGAACATCTGCTAACTGTTCATTCACTAGGCAGTTCACGCTACATAAAACTAGCTGTGTCTTGATTTTCCGAATTTCATCATCCGTGGCTCCTTGAAAATGCAATCTATGCTAATGCGATCTCGGTTGAGAGATTTAACAAGTGACAAATGGTAATGAAGGGGAAATGAAAACGACGATCAAACATTAGGGCTACTTCGTGTCGGAGAAACGCAAAATTCTTGAGACGCAAATGTCAGGAAAAGTTATTCGTTCCATTCGCCGTTATTTACGCTTAGGGTCGAAGGGTTGGAAGGATCGTTTGCCATTTTACGACGTCCCAGACTTCGTTACCATGACCGAATTATCCTTCCGTTCGCGTGATTTAACCACGCAGAATCCGAGGACGCCTCTCAAACGTCGCTGATTCCTAGACTGGAGAAAAAGTTTTCGCTAATGAGGGTATGATTTAACCGCTTCAGCCGCTGAGGATACCCTGAGCAAGATTTCCCAAAGGGATTTTCCATTGGTGGGCGTTTTGGGCGTCGAAGCGTATAAAACGAAAGAGCAACCGAACTGAAGTCCACTAGTCGATTTGGAAGAGTCGAAAATGCAAGCTTCTCTCATCTTGGCTGTCGCCTGCGTCCTCGTCGCGGCATCAGAATCCTCCTATGTCGACTACGGTGAGTGCTTACATCAATCAAATACGGCAACGTCAAAAATTTTCGTTCAGATTCAAAATTGGGTAATTAGGTGAGATGGATCAACCTAATGCTCTCAATACAGGGAATATTGAGTCACCGAACGGGCAGTACATTTTAGTAACATTTTCAAACCTCCGCATGAAATCGATAAATTCAATTTCAAACGGAGTTTACCATGGAATAATCTCAATAACATATTTGATTTTTTCAAAATATTTTCAAAACGAGAGCGAAAATCGTTTGTGCATCTTTCTGCGCATAGTCTTCGATTTTTTTCTAATATTAATTATTTGTATTTTCAGACTTGATGGCAGCAGAGTCCGAGTACTACCCGTCGGAAAGGATATCGTACAATGTGCAAACGAAGTGAGTAACACGTCCCAATTCTTTGTAGAACAATGTTTTTGAACTTCTTTACACATCCAGTCTGTCCGCTGAAGAAAGGGCGTAGAAAATAGCCGAAACAATTTACGGAATTTTCGGGTAGGCGGGAAGCAGTAAAATACACTACAAAATATAAAATTATTGCGGAACCAACTGAATGCAGATGGTGTTTCAGAGGAGCGTCAATAGCTTTGCGACGGCGAAAAATTTGCATAATCTCGCAATAGCAAGCTCCAACAGACCGCATAAAGATTGAGCATTATTTCCTGGTGACCTCAATTTGCGCAGCTTTGAGAGAAGGACAAATTAAATCTATTCTGAATAATAACTTTTAGACTGATTATTTTCAATTTATACGTTCCTCGAAACGATAGAAAGATATTTTACCACCGAGTAAAGGTATAATTAGTTCACAACAGTATCGATCTGATTGTAGTAATTTTATGAGCACTTGTTTCTTTTGTAAAGTGTTCTTTGATAGCAGAGGTATTACATAAATATTTAAATAGAATGGTTGATTGATTTTTCGGTAATGAAAACCGCCGTAGCTTTTTAACGACTTAGATTCTTTCCAAGACATAAAAACCTTAGCCATTATTTTCAGTAAGTGTTCAGTTCGGAATACAGCAAAAATTAACTCGCTTTTTTGTTCAAAGATTTTCCTGATACCTCTTGACAAAATAACTTTAAATCACTCAATAACTTGGTAAGATGCTACTTTGCAGAAAATTTCTCATTTCTCGCTGTGTTCACGATCGAGAGAAAGATGCGAAACTCTCGAAAATGAAGCGAGAGCAAATTTTTTCTTTCATTCAAATTTGGCAGGACGACAGTTGATAATATTCAAGTATGCGTCTTTTAATTCGAAATTGTTGGGGGAAAATTTAAACATAAAAAAATGTAAAATCCACGAATTCAGGTTCTGAACTTTAGGTTCTTCAATAATTCAAGAGTTCAATAGCTCCTTCGAAAGGAAAAATAATTATATAGTTCTCCGGAAACGGAAAATACTTTAATGACTTATCGTTGAAGCTATTGAGAATTTAGTTTTCTGATGTTGTGAAACTTGGAGAGAAGTAAAAGCAATACTCTTTCTATGAACGCCGTTATTCAAGCTATTAAAACTCTGTCGTAGAGATCTGATTGATGTTACTAATCTGACTTATTGTCGATTATGAAGCAACGAGGAAAAATATTTGAAAAATAAAGATACATAAATATAAATTTTATTTTTGACTCCTAGATTTGAGGAAATAGGTTTTTGTTGTGATTCCGCTTTCCATAAGCAGGGCGGCGAATTGGAGAACGCTGCTCGGCAATACTCGCATTACCCATCCAATTGAGCCCATTTAACGAAAGGTAAACCGAACTCCTGCGTAGACCGCAATGGCGAAGTAATTTCTCCACGTCTGACCTTTTGCCATTTCTCTTTATCGACAAACGTTTGAAGTAATGAGTTATCCGAACCTTTAACAAATGGTTCGCGCTGTTCGACAGGTTTCCGACGTATTTCGAATCGAACGGATAACTTTTAATAACAAGTTGGATCTAATCAATTACGAGTTGGAAAAACCATTAATGTTCCTAAGGCGATGAAAAGAAATTAATATTGAAGCTCGACATTTGTAACGAAAACACAGTAATTCTTCATGTAGTCCAATTTTTATATTATGTCAGTGGAAGTGAAGGGTTTTTAAAAAATATTGATTACTTGTACTAAATAATCAATTTTACAAAATTTAAACGGACAACAGTTTTTTCCCCAACACTTACCTGACTAATTTTTCATTGAAAAATTAAAATAAAAAAAGGATGCAAATTTTTACTCAAAATATTGTTCTACTATGATTCGGAGTGAAAATCCTCGTCGGGGAAAAATTAGTGACCTTCAACTTCGGAATGGAGATATAAATTTGTCCCTTTTCTTCTTTTGTCAAAACCGTGAAGCCGTATGCGACGTTACAATTTTTGTTTTGATTTTCGAGGAAAATTTTTTTGAACTGGATTTTTCTTCTTTTTTTTTTTTTTTTTTGAGCGTTGCAGGCGTTTTTAAATGCAACTCGTTCGTTGCAGGCGTGAAGCTTGCGTACCTCGAGGTGGCAGCTGCGACCACAGTGCATCAGATTGCTGTCCCAACACCAACTGCAGATGCAACCTTTGGGGTGCTAACTGCCGTTGTCAACGTAAAGGACTATTTTCCAAACACGGCTAAAACCGAAAAACGGCGGGGAAATGAAATTCCGGCGGGAAAAACTGTCTGTAAAGATGGCGGCGAATGGAAACACTAGGCTTATTTTGGCCTTATATAATTCATAATGTATTCAAATTTAAAATTAGTTTTCTACAGATATTGTACACCTCTTATAGAAAATCCGCTTCGCCTTCTAAAGCTTAGAATCTAAATGTTAACACTGGCGTTTTTAGGCTTTACACTGACGATCTAATATTTTCCACGTGCCATATCGCTTCGACGGTAATCCCAATCGGCGCTTATACAATAAATTATTATACCTAATAGAAGCCCCACATGTAGAATGTACAAATAAATATAAGAGCCGGATTATTATTTTTTTTTGTACAGTCCTTTTTGTAGGTTTTTGATTCGGCTGTAATATTCTGACAGGTAAATGAATTTTCCTCAAGATTTTTTCTCAAAAAGAGCATTGTTTGCACTTTGCCATTTTTTTCGAACTTCTTGTTTTGAATGTATTTTTGATTTGATTTTTTTTGTAAATTTCGAATGACACTTTTTATAAGCTGCGGTGCACGTATTTTCTCATTTTTATTTCTCGCTCATTGGGGGATTACATTAAAGAAAATCTTCTTCTTTTAATTGAAACCAGATAAAAAGGCACGAGCTTTTTTTGATCCATGAGCGAGGAATAAATGTATGAAATTGTGTACATCGGAAGTACTCGTTGCCAAAAGGATGAGCAGCATGAAATGGTTTTTTGATATGCCCCGCACGGTTTTATCATGGAAATTTGGTCCGAATTCACTTTATTGTTACAATTGTTTTTTTTTTTTTCAGGCGTGGCAGCTGCATAAGCAAGAACCAGAGTTGCCAACATAGAAGCCGAGATTGCTGTTTCAGCACAGAATGCCGCTGCAATTCAACAGGCGATAATTGCCGTTGCGTTAGCAAACGATATTTCCGTCCATACGCGTCGTCCGTTTATGATAGATAAACTATAAACGTCGTCTCATATGTAGTTGAATCTATGTAGTTTGTTTTTGTAACGAAATAAATTTGAAACTGACTGTTCTCGTTTCTAAACCTTTCGATTTTCGACGTTTTCCACCGCCATTGTAAAATCCGAGCCGCTGTGCTGAAACTTTACTGGTCATCGTCTGATATTTGATTTTCGCTTATTGGAAATTCCACCGAATCTACAATTGCTAGGTCTCTCTACTCTACTGGTTTTAAAACAGGGCCAGAGAGGATTAGACAACTATATTCAAGTCGATAGACCTGAAGGTGAAAAAATGGACCAGAAAATGTGACAAATGGGATATGGCGGAAGTTTTGCGGTTTGCGCCAATTCCAAGGACACGAGCGTTCAAATAATATTGTTTTTTTTTTAAATTTTTTATTTTTTAATTAATTAATTAATTTTTTGTGAACTGCAGAAATCAAAAAAAAGGCCGCGGAAATAACGAATAACTTCTTATTTTTCAATTCACTGGGAATACTTCCTGAAAATGTTTTACTTATTCAATTGATTTTTTTTAAATTTTTTTTAAAGGAAATTTGACAAGTTTTTCATTTTTTACAGATGTTGCAGTTTTTTAAAAATTGCTTTTATTCGATTATATTATTTTGGCAACCTGCAGTAGTTTTAACTTGTTAGGAGATTCGCCGAAATATACTAATTAACCCAGATTAGTAGATTGAGGACGTGGTAAAAACTGGCATAATGAATCCAGGTAAAATAGTGGGGAAGTGGAGTCGATATGGAAAAGAGGCCGACTGGAAATGGGGAAGGAGTGGAGATGAAGTAATTAGGTGTGGAGTAGAAAAGAAGTTGGGTAGAAGTGGGACGGAAATCAAGCGGAGAAAAAATTAATTTGAAGCGAGAACAGGAAGATAATAGGTAGAATCTACTTAGCTAGGTAGACATAACTAGGAGAATGTTGTGGAGTTTAAGTTGAGGGAAATAAAGGTGGAGCAGAAATTCTGATAAAATAACTGCGTTGTAAATTAGCCCAACTGCTCGTTGCTAGTGGTTTTTCTCATAATAAAATTATAAATCCTCTCCCGCATGTAATTCAATTATCGTTCCATTTCATATCCGTATTTTCCAATCATCAGTAGTAACAGATTTTCCGTTATTTAATTATACCAGAAAAAATTACTCAAGTTTCCAAATAGGCAACGGAAATACTGATTTGAGCGTGGGCGAGTTTTGCGGGAGCGGGGGCGTATCTTCGGGGAATTCGGTACCGCGGTACACTAGGTCGCGGGGGCGTCGGGTACGACGGGGTGCGCCTGTTGCGAGGTCCACGGCGCGCAGGTGCCGCCTCCGACGGCCGACTCAAGCGGACGCATCCTCTTCCATTTGGATCCGAGCATCGCCGCTATAGCACCGCCACACCGAAACGCCTCAGCACCTCCAGGACGTAACATGAGATTCACGTCAGGCGCTGTGCCGCCCCTCGCGATCGTCCTCCTCGTACTCGCCGCGGCGCTCGCCTTCGCCTCCGCCGCCTCGTATTTCGACGACGGTCAGTACTCTAGCAGTATAAAATGCACCATACGCAAAATTTGATATAATAGTAATGCACAGTGACGTCACGACAACGCCCACGTATCGAACATACGGGGATGATTAAATTTTTCTTCATAAAATATTTATCCGCGATACCAATTGACTTGAAAACTTTCGTATAACGAGTTTAATTTGCAATATGCAATTTCTTCTGGGCATATCTAATGCATTTCAGGCTTATTTAAGTTGGTGCATAATATATCCATGAGAACAATGCGTATAGTAAATTTTCAATAAAATAATACAAATTAATTTTCAATAGGAAATACTTCCATAACGGGCAGGGAAGAGAAACCAGTCGATTTTACTTCCATGTTATTATTTTTTACAGTACTTTCGCCCATTCGGGCATCTTCGGGGGTTTTGAGATCATCTATACAATACTTGGACTTCAAAAGTCCCTGAAGATGCCCGAGTTGGCGAATCGAATAATAACTTTAAGCTTCTCAAAAATTAAACCCGAATAGGCAGCTACTTATAGACAAAACGTTTCACTTCTAATACTTCAATAATACTTTGAATAGCCTACGGAAAAGAGTTCTTCAGTTTCAACGCTTGTACTGACTGTGATTCGATTAACACCTTACTTTCCACATAAATGCCCCGAATCGCTGCTCAGGTTTTCTTTATTTTTATTTTTTTTTTAATTTGATCGATTATAGAAGGAGATATTGATTCCTAACAGATAAATACTTGTCTATCATAAATCAAGTCAAGGCATTGTCCAAGTTTGAAGGTGAAAATCGTTGGGAGTTATCTTAGAAAATCACCTTAGAACCGAAACTTAAAAAAAAAGATTTTCGATATAAGGTGAATTTTCGAACAAGTAAACCGGAGAGCGAGAGAATTTCTCACAGGAATGGAACATTAATATTCGTATTTCTTATCAATAATGAGCACTTGTAATTGCCCATGGAAAATGATCCCACAATAACAGAGCTGCAAGTTTTGCAAAAAATATTTATCAGGAGACGTTAAAATTCTTTTTGTAGGTTTTTTTAACTGGAAATTTATAATGTTTCAGAGTTTTCGCAACTTGAGTTCGCTGTCAACTTGAATAGTTTCTTAATTTTTCATGGTCCGTTTTCTAAAAAGTCGCATTTTCTTGAGCCAATTTTCATCCAATGATTGTGTCAAGTTTTTCAACATGGCCGCTGTCGAGGTTCGGATTAATCTCGGTCGGACAATAAATCGCGTAGACTAAGAACACGTGATGTCGAGGTAGAAGCTGTATTGTCATGGTGACAATAGAGATCTTTGAGAGAGGGCGGAAGATTTTTCAATAGAGACGTCTACCCTCGACAATGGAGAAGCTCTAAAGGCGAACGATTTCTTCAAAGGTCTACAGCGAATAGAGAACACGTCTAGTAACAAGTTTGTTGAGTCTCGTTTTCTGACTCCCTCGATGATACTAGCTCAATCTTCAGATTTGAAAGCCTTCTGAACTTCAATAGTCTCCTCCCTTTTAATAGAATGATTAAACGTACCAAATCAATAAAGGAAAAACCTGAATAAAAACCAGGGAGTTTGAGGGGGAGAAACCAGGCGACTCATTCTCCGATTCTTAATTTTATTATTTTTTTGTAAGCTGAATAAAAAAAATTGCCGTGATAAAAACAACATTTCACACCTCGATATGTAAGATGACTCAATATAAAAACAAACGTAAAAAAAAACTGCGCGTGAAACTTAAAGGAAACGTAGGCGATGGTTTTCCAATTAGCGATAAGAAGTATCAACAGCTATAATTAATCGAATACTCTTTTGTTGAGAACTGTTCGCGGCAAAATAAGTTAAAAATACTACCTAGTATTACAAAAAAGTATTGTATATTATACCTTATCATTTCGTCTTAAATAATCATCTTATCGGATATTTTCATTTTATTAGCTTACGAGCTATGACAGCTTTTGCGGGGAGTTTTTGAAAAAATACCCTATGATTAAACATTTGCGTAAACGTGATTACCCTTGAGCATTAATTATAGAACTTTAAAATCTCCGTTACTCATTAGATATTCTTCACGAATGCAACTCTAATTCACCTTGAAAATTCATTCATGTTTGCTCGAATAGGGTTTGAAATCCGCCCTCGGTTCGTGTCGCCCTAAAAATGTCAAACGGCTTGAAAAAAGTCATTCACAGCCGAAGGTCATGTTTCCTACTGATAAGAACATCAATTCAATGGCGTTTGTGCGAATTTTTATTCAGACGAAAACCGTTCCCAACGGTAAAACTTGATCAATCTCATTTACTAGATATTATCTCCGTTTGTTGAACGTTTTTATGAGCATGATTTAATCTTTCTTTCTTTGCTCGTTTTGAGTTTTAATTATTGCCAAATCGAACGAACGTAGTTAATGATGGAATTTTACAGAGAACTCTCAATACATAAAACAACCTGCGCGATTAATTCGACGAATTTTCCCACGGGTTTTCCTTCGTTAATTTTCGCTTTGAAAATTTATCGCCTTCATAGGAACTTGAGAATACTCATTCAGCAATATTTTTTATTCGTGCGTCCGTGAAAAATCCCACCTGTTATTAGTCGAGATGTAAAATAACGTCTAGCCATTTCGTAATTACTCGGTCGCCGCTGGAAAAAATGAAAAGCGCATTTGGAAAAACACAACAAAGAGGAAACGCGTACTTTTCCCTTTTTCGAGTTCCCCTCGGAAATTAACGGTCCTGTTTTGATTCCGTCTTCGCTTCCGCTTGTTTCGTTCCCGAGTGTTTTTCATCTCTTGAAAAACTTAATATCAAAGAAATTTCCGCGGCGCATTAATTTACGAAATGGCAGATCCGAAGGGGAAGCGGGTCTGAAAGATTGCTTTAATTCCAGAAACATAAGGCTTAATAAAGCTTCGTAAGTCATCTGGGAGGAAATTTAAATCAGGGTACGTAGGCGTCTCTCGTGAGTCGTTAATTCATGAGTTCTGCATTCTGATCGGAACAAGCCGGTAAATGGAGCTGCATTCTTCATTCTTAAAAGTTAGAGGTTATCACAATGAACAAGTTTATCCGGATGAAGAATATCGATTTAATTAACGAAAACGCCGAAAAATAATTTTTATCTTTCCACAATACAGCACAAGATTTGAAATTTTTTTTCACGAAATTAGAAAACTTCGGCTTTTGGGGGTTTGGCGTGGGTGAGAGTAATATGAACTGTTAGAATGATATCATCCTATACAGCTACAATCGGACCAAAGTGCTGAAAACTCTTCTTTTTTTTCGAAAACGACGTTTTCGTTGATTTCTCCATAAAATATACCAGTGTAATCACTCAAGAACAAAATGTCAAACCCCCCTAAAAAAAATCATGTTTTACGTTTCAGGGCATGCAGAATCCAAATATCCAATATTTATCCGAAATACCCGAAATGATATCGGAAACTATAATATTTAAATCCTTAAATATTTAAATTCTTGAAATTTTCACTTAAAATCAATTTTGGTCTAACAATGGTTTCAATTCTTTCGTCTAATCGCTACCTCAATTTTGAATGTATTCTTCGGGAGGTTTTGAGGAGGAAAAAATATATATTATCGAACTCTTTTCAGACAAAGGTTTGGTATCAATTTCTATAGATCTTAAAAGCTAAATCAAATGAGACCATCGCGGCTCTCGAATTTTTTTTTTTTTTTTGTGCTTTTGTGTAGAATTTTTGAGATTTTCAGAAACATTCAGAACATTTTTCTGAGAAAACTATAATGGAAATGATTTTGATGAAATTGAATTGCCCGCCGAAATCATTCTTGGTTTGAAAATGGCTCAACTCTTCAGCCCATTTGCTGCTTCAATTTTAGGTTTATTTTTGGAGGGTTATGAGGGGGGAATTCGTATTTTCCAATGTTTTTGAATCATGGGTGTAGCAAGAACAGGAGACGGAGAGATTTCAACAAATTCCACTAATTTTAAATTAGTCATTGGAACTCGGGTCATAATCAGTAACAATTTCACAACTCGGGGCAATCGGATTCGATAGTTTCAATGTTTCTCAAACTATCGCGAACTTTCGGGATTATGAAAAATTAGCCATGATATATTAACTCGTAAATTTATGGAGCTGTAGTTCCAAAACCGAAGTCCCATTCAACGTTGCAGCTGCCATTGGAATATTCGCGCGCATGCCAATGCGCACCCATCGAGCCATTTGAGACTGCAGATGATTCACGACGAAACATTAGTCCAATCCGTGTCGTCCGGCTGAATAGCAAGAGGGTATTCTATCGGCATTGATGCATAACGGCAACGCGGTGGTACGTCGTGAGTTGTTAATGGTCCAAACTGCTGGCCCGGATATTGCCTGATCTTGACACGCGTAGGCCTGCGAACACAATTTATGTATTCGCCGCGGCGAGATACACGATGTACAAGAGTGTAAACCCTTCATACGCGGGTCTCCGTCATTTCTGATGCCGCGAAATGAGTTTACAGTCAAGGCGGCAGATAGCACGATGGAGCACAAGTTGCGAGCAGTATGCAAATTCAGCGGCGACCCCCTAATAACGAAGTTAGCCTCTCTCCTTGCTCGCTTCAGTCTCTTTCACTCTTTAATTGCGTTGGCTCGTCAACGTTGTAAGACCCGTAGATTGTACTATGTTGCCAACGATTCATCACCTTCAACGATCGTTTTCCTCTTACAAACTGTTTGAACGGCCAAATAAATCGTTTATGTCGCAGTGAGAAATTTCAATTCTACACGTCCGATTACACATTCGTCCGAAAGTCTAATCGGGACGGATGCGTTAGAAAAAATCTAGTATTATTAGGTACTAGGGGGCTCCGCCCCCGCACCCCCTGGCGCTGTCCGTCGGAGGGGCTCCGCCCCTCCGGCCATGCCTTACTAATAGTTGTGGTAGTGTCCATATCACTACTATAATTATATAGTAGTTTATTTCTGTAGGGAGAGGTGTAATTTATAGTTTTTATAGTAGTTACTATAATTTGGTATGTAGGAGGAGGTGTTTTCATGGTTTTTGTACAATAAAGTAGTGGGGTTTTCAACTAGCGCAGTTTTAGCCGAGGTAGACATGGCTACTTTAAATTTTCCAAGATTTGTAACTTGCACAGTGGAAAAATGTGCCAAAAATTCGTCAATTTAGATGTTTGAATATACCAAAAGATAGGTAATTTAACTGAGCACCTTTTCCCATGAATGTGCCTACCCATTTTTCAACCGTTTGTGAAGTTTTCAACAATATTAGTTGAGTAGACACCAAAACATCAAATTTTTCTACTTTAAACATTGTTTTCATCAATTCAGTGCAAAAGAAACAAAGAAAGAACTATATATCATTGATATACACATCATCAACTATCATTATGCTGAGTTTGAGCGAAATCGATGGCAAAATAGTTTTCGCGAAAACTCCTAGGGGTACCCCTGCGATTTTTCTGAACCGATCAGTTAACGATTTTTTACTCGTCTTACAATACAGATAAAAATCTGAAATTTTCAGGAAAGTTGTATCTTACCAAGATGTATTTTTGTGATTTTTTTTAATTCTCGGAAAAATCAGTAAGTGTTGCAAAAAAATAGGTTTTTGAAAGCTCGGAAATTGGACTTTAACTGTGGTTTTTGGGGTCAAAATTGTTTTGAATCGATTGTTTTATTATGCAGGAGTCTTCATGTTAACGCCTTACACAGGTACATAGAAAAAAATTTGGTTTAAATATTCTAAACAGAGCCACAGAAATTATTTTCCGTAAATCGACCGAAATAGCGAGCTCCGCGCATCGGTAAGGGTAAAAAATTAAATCTTCGTTTTCAAGCAATTTTGAAAGCTATTCTAACAGAGGAAATTTGACGAAAACTATAAGTGTTTACCACTTTTAACGTTATACACAACTTTTCTGTATTTTAACTTTGAAAATCTGTTGTAAATGCTAACACAATACTGTTCAATATCAATTTATTATTCTTGTAGAAAATTAGACGTAAAATTCGAATTTGTAGTGAAAACAATCAAATTCTAACAAATTATAAAAAATTTCGGTTTTTCGTACTTTTGAAGGTTTAGGTAAAAAACGTGTTTTTGTTTTTCTTCGAGCGCGAATAGCTACGCGGGGACATAACATAAACTTATAAACAAATATATCAAATTGTAGGATTTTGATGGCTCTTTCTCGCCTCTGAGTAATTTACCTTTGTAAAAGTAATCGGTTCAAAAATTATTCGCGAAAAACGGGCAATAAACGTGAAAAACAGGGTTATGACATTTTAAAGTGCAATAAAACTGATACGAAAGCCTCATAAAAAAATAATATGACTTTTCTAGCCGATGAAGTTGACTCTATTTTACGACTCTATGATCAAACGTTGTTTACCTAGTCCCAGTTTCTCAACCGATTGTATACCCAAAGATTTTCGATTTTCTCTTCGGGCCATTATACCAAATATGAACGAAATCGAAATTATTCAATTTTTCACAAAACAACTGATTTTTGAAAATGATCAGCAATCGATTTATTACTCGACTGTAAACAGGTAAACATTTTAATTGAACAGGTAAACATTTTAAATTTTTAATCGAAGTTACATCCAATCATTATTCTTTCGTGTGATTTCTTTTTGACCAAAATGCAAGTGGGAAAAATCAATGAAATCACAAAAATTCGATGTTGTCGAAGTATGAGATTCAAATCTTACCCAAATCGATTTACTTATGACACAAGAGCATTCATTTGGATCGAATTTTCACTTTTTTTTTAATTTCTACTCGTTCGACTTTGGAAGACTGGTCATTTTCCATTTCTTGTACTATTTGTGCACATTTTTGTGTCTTTGGCTGTATCGAGCTGAGCATGCAAAGAGCATAAATATATGGAGGCTGAAAAAATTGAAACTGGTTTTATGCTTTTTATGTGTTTTATTTATAGAGAACAATCGTAGGCCTTGTTAAAAATTGAATTGAATGGAATTTATGTATGTATTATTTTCCACGGCCACTGACCTAATGAACATCATATCTTCGATAGTTCCGCTCCAATCTTCCAAATCTACATAAAAAATCAACCTCAGCACGATAATGTTTCTCTATTTGCCAGCATATTCGTTATCGCATTGTTGTTTCCTTTGTGCTTTAGCTTGCTCGCATGTGCAAATTGTTTGTTGAGTTCACGCAGAGTAGCTTCCTGGAACTTGGAAACAATCATAGCACAAAGGCATCTCTAAAATGCCAGAACCAATTTGCTCTCTAAGCAGTGCATGCAAATACCGGCGTGACATTATTCCTCTCAGACGTTCGCTTCTCAACGGGATCGATAGTTTCGAAAATGCGACGCACCAATCCTGCAATGCTTGCATGTCCTGAACGTACTGTATATCCATAGTGTGTCCACTGGATATGTCAGGTACGGGATTGGATTAATCTGGTACAGAATTGAAATTTCTATCGGCATATGTATGATGACTCGAACTAGGTTCACAAGCCTTCGTTTGCGTTGCTGCGTTTTGCTTTCCGATTGGCTCGATAATAGCGTTCCCGCGCCGGGTAGTCAATAAAAAAACAAACAGAATACTGCAGCGCAAACGCATGGACCGAGGCCTGTGAACCCTGCGTTATTGGAGCTGAATGCAATTTAAGGAAGAATGACGCTCATCAAATTCTGACGAATCGGCTGCTCAATAATAAATAAGAAGTGGTCAAAAGGTTTTTTTTTTTTTTTTTTAATTTTAACTCATAAAACAGATGGAAAACGCTGCAAATGATTGTACAGTGGGTTATTGTTCCTTTGCTTCATTAGTAATTTAAGAAGACCATTCATTTGTGATAGTTTGAAAGTTTTTGTTTTAAAGTTTAAAAGTTGAAAAAGTTTTTCAACAGAAAGATAGATAAGAAAAGATTACAACGGTTTATCATTGAACTATAAACCAAAATTGAAAAATTATAAGATCACCAAATAGTAATTTCGAATAAATGTTTTAATTAGATCTTTTTCTGTGCGTAGATCTTATCCTATGGAACACTATTATAGGACATACATAACATAGCATAAAATTTATTTGAAATTTATTTCCCAAGTTTCTTCAAGTTTTTATTCGATTTTCCAAGGTCTCCAAGTTTTTATTCGATTACCATATATCATTTTCTGCTTTATCATGTACCAATTTTATCACAATAAATTATTGCTAACTCTCAAGCTACGGGAAGAAATTTCAAAGACGAATATGAAAATTGTCTCCTTCCGTAGTCTGACGTCTACAACGCCCAGAGGGCTATTTTTCAGCGCCGTAAATGCTTCAGATAAATTCTCCGATCTGTACGGAACAAATTGAACCTTAGGGACTGAAAAGAGCGTTCGATGTTCACCAAAAAAATAATCGGCGTATCGACGAAGGTAATTGCTCTTGATCGATTATCTTTTCATCATTTCCCCGAGGCAATTAATTAAAATGAATTCACTGGGCTTCCGTAAATAAATTGTAAGGATCACAGGTGTCGGGTTTGATCGCTTTAATTTTAGCTATGAAAGATATATTGGATGAATTTCACTTGTTCGACACGGACGAAAGAGAATGAAAGCGTTAAGAGCCACCGAGAGGTGTTGAGCAGATTAATCCTTTGAACAAGCGAACTTTTTTTAAACCTTTGTTTTCGAAGCGAGTTTCGAAATTGAACTCGTTCATGACAAGGGGTTTAAAATGTCGAAATTCCCGTTCTATCTTCGCTATCCAGATAAATATCTCAACAGTTTGAAAACGAACTCGAAAATTATTTGAAATTTTTAGAATTTGCGAGTATGAAAAATAGAGATCAGAATTCGATGGAACTATAATTACACAGTACTATCTTAAAACCATGATTTTTATTTTGATCATGAATTTTATCCAGTAACGGAGAATCCTCATGGAAAATTCCATAATTAGAGGTCTGGGACTCACCTGGCAACGCATTACACGGGCTAAAATATTGCGGTTAGAACGCGCGTAGATTCTCTAACGTTGACAACATGCGACAGTTATACAGACAGCCAAGGTTCGACCAAGGGCTTTAATTACGAACGCTCAACGACCCGAAATTCGCGCGAAAGTCACGTTTCTCGCTTCACTCGGCATTATGAAGGCAGAACAGTCAACACTGATTTTCTTCCATAGAGAATTTCTAGATAGAAGGCGCTTTATATTTATGAGCCTGGAATGAATTAATTTATAGTAATTAGATAAACGGAAAACTTTACTTGGTACAGCGATTTTATTGAATAAATAATTCCGACATAGAAAGCTGAAGTCAAATTTTCTGGTTTTAAATTTTTCGGCAAACTATCGAATTATTTTTAAATTTGGCAAAATTACCCGATTGTTTCATCTCCCGTTTAGAAATTTCTACTCTTCTGTAGAGCGAAAAATGCAAATCTCGTCGCAGGGTAAATTCAAAAGGGTTCATTAATTAGTCGGTTAGTTTCAAATGTAGTTCTAACGTTTTAAAGTTGGTTATTAAAAATGTAAAAGCGAAATTGTTTAAGGGGAAATAATTACGCAAGTAAAACCTACATTATTGTACTTCCATATTAACGTAGTAGAGGTCCAACTGTCCGAAAAGTCGAATTCAGAACGGATTCACTTTCTGAACAAGTATCAGAGGTCGAAAAGTGAATAATAAATGAAATTCAATGAAATTATCAGAAAATTTTCCTCAAGTAAATATGCAAATTTACCGTTTTCGGATTTTCCATAACACATGTACGTATATAATATATACATATTAGTACTTCTGAGAAATGGGCGTTCGAAGTTTTTTGTATTTTGATTTTTATAGGTCATGTAAGAGTCAATATTTTCAAACTGTTGAGTCATTCAAAATGTTCATCGTGGCGAGTAGATGACACTGGCTTTTTATCTACTGGCTCACAGACCACGCTTCCACGGTATCAGCTTTTTTAGCCAATTAAATAGTGCGTATTTTGTATTTTGATTTTTACGGGCCGCAAGAACCAATCTATTGGAACGTGTAAGGTCTAGAAATTTTAACTTTGCATTAATTTAGCGGCCATCGTCGATTTATCATTAGCGGTACTCTTCTGCCGACTCAAACATGGAATTACTCTATCGATGGACAGTACTGGTTTTTAAATCGAGTTGGAATTATTTTTATAATTATAATAGCGCAACGAATCACTTCAATTTGCATAATACTGCGCATAAATTCGGCCCGTTAACATCATGTTCGGCGAAGGAGCTTGAGAGCGGAACCTCGAAGATGTTTTCCTTCAAGTTGTAAGCGAGGGGCCCGTATATCAAACCTACAGTCATCTCGAGAGTCAACCGACGTCACGGAAAGTTAGAGAAGTTCGAGAGGCTGGCAACGCCTGAAGTAGGTTCAAAATGACTTCGGCAGCGACTCCAGTGCTCAGCAAACTAGACATTTCCATATTAACCGACTCCAGAAATATTTCTCCGAGTTGAATAACAGCTTTTGAGCTGCTCACAAATGCGCCTTGCATTTGGTTTATGATCGATCAAAATCAGATAAACGCATTCGAAGAAATAAATCCACTCGGACGAAAATATAATATAATGGAAGCCACGTCAAAATTCGCAAAGATGTTTGATTGACAGACTGACGTAATTATTCAACAGATAAAACTGAGACCAAGAGGTTCTATGTTACATTTCATTTGTAACATAGAATTTACATTATCGAGCAGTGAATAAAAAATTTCATTTTGAACATTTAAAACTAACAATTAAATTCACATTTCTGCATCAATTGCACAAAATAAAATAAATCAATGAGTACAACAGGAACTGTTTATATTTTTTCTTAATATTCAATACTGGCATGACTTTATATTGAAAAGGACACTATAGTGCTATTGTAAATTTTTATTGCTTCTTTTATTGCTACCATTCGAACAAATTTGGCGTTGGCTGATGTACTGTGCTCAAGAATCTCCTGTGGAGAAGCATAGTTTTTGGAATTTACATTGTACACTTTAAATGTCTCCTCTCAATTTTGTGGAGAATCGAATTTTAATATTAGTAGTAACCGAACTCATTTCTTCCCTTTACTTCAAGATAATTTGATATAACAATATTTGATAACAAGGAGTTACCTGCCCACTAAGTTTTAGATTAAAAATAAATCGAAGCCTATTTCTGCTTGGAGAGATTTTATTTGATGTGAATTAAACGAATTTGAAATTTTCTAAAACAAACTTTTATAGTATCATATTGAGAAACTACGCAATATTTATTTTCTGACAAAAATCCCATTGCTCGAGGCCTTTATAAAACAGGCAAAGATTACCAAAGCTCAAAAGGGCTTCTCACATGACAACGCCGAATTTCGCCAATAGCCACGGTTCGGCACGATTTCCATTTGCGAGCAGTGTAACTTTCCCTTGGTGCCTCAGGCGCACATGTCAATAGAGACCGTTCGAGTTCTGAGTAAGCTATATACTGTTTGCAGAGTGGCGCCCAATATTTCTGGTCTTTCTCTTTTTGTCCCTCACTCTATCAGTTCCGTACAAACATGGCCGAAGACACCCGAGTCATCCGGATGGTGCGTTCTGGGTACCTCATTTACACTGCAAGGATTGCATGGTGGGAATAAAAACGCGGCTCTGATTGTACAGTAGTTCATATTCCTTCGCTTCAATAATTTCTTAATGAATTAATACTCGTGGTTTATTTTTGAATAATAAACCAAAATAAGAGAAAATATGAAAGCATAGATTAGAAAAACGCTGCAAATAATTGTGCGGTGGTTTATTGCTATGCTCGATTATGATAAAAAGACAATCCATTTGTGATGGTAACTATATTCAGAACAAAGAATATTTTTAACTATAAGGGAAAACTCCATAACCATTTCATTCAATTAATTTTCCATTATTTCAGTTTCTTTATTTCGATTCCTCATAATTATCTAATTAAAATTAATTATGCGACTAACGAGTATAGAACGATTGTTAATATACACCGAAAATTGTAGAATACCCTAATGAAAAAATTCTGAAAATCTCGACAATTCTACACAAATGTTGTGCCATAAACTATAAAATCATAAAATTTGAAAGAGATTATAATTTTTTCTTGGGCAATAACAATGGTTTATTATTGAATCTAAACCAAAAATATAATTTTTTCTGCAGGTTGAGGGGGAGAATAACGAATGGCCCATTGGTCCTATAATGCTCTGAAGAAGCCCGAACGGGCGAAAGTACTCGGCGTAATAAAAAAGAAAAAATGGAGAAGAGGCCGTCTCGTTATTCTCCCCCTCAACCTGCAGAAAGAAGTAATACGACCACCTGGAGAAGACAAAAATATAATGAATTCATCAACATTTACGTCGGTATAGGTATTAAAAAAGATCAAGGTTATCCTTAATATAAAATGTATAATAAAATAAATAAAATTTAATAAAATCATCAACATTTACATCGGTAGGTATTAATAAAGGAACAAGTTCTGTCTTTAATTTCTCATATATCTAGATATTATATTTATTCAAGTGGTTAAAATATATGTTTAAACTGGCTAAAATGGGCTTAACAGGAATATTAATTCTTCGAAGAAAGCATTATAGGTTGCGGTAGTGCAATAATACATGAAAAATAAGAGTAAAACATTCGTTTGAATAACAACGATAAAGTGAACTGGTAAAGCTGGCCGTTGACCCTTCTGAGTTACAGTCGAATCAGAGGCTAAAGACGTTGCTGTAACTTAATCTAAGAGCTGTGTTAGTGTAGGGCGTTACTGCTTTAAAAACTAGTTCCCCCTAAATTGATGCTCTTGAGTTTTCCACTGTTGTAAAAGCCAAACTTAGTTCGTACATCAATTCGCTTCCTTCGAGTTAGCTCGCCTTCGACAATTCATCGTCAACTTCTGGCCTCTCGTTTCCATCGTTAAATCTCCCAATGCTACCAGTATAACGACAATCGGAGAATGCCAGCGCAGTTAACTTGCGCGCCTCTCAGAGATCCAAGAATCCCTCGTAGTTCAAGGGATTCTTCAACCTCGTAACTTGTTGATTTGATTTAGGACTTCAGACTTCTGCCGAACTTGAAACATCTCTCGGCATAATAAATGCGGGCTTCCGGGCTATTGGAGGAAATTTACATAACATTTACAAAACCCTTCGGTCGGCATTGCTGGGGTATAAAAGATTCCACGGTACAACAGTCATCCAATCTGGAAACTATTCTGGGCATTCAATATCTACAATTGAACACTATAGGGACAACTTGAAAGGAAAAAAAATTATTTCCAAGAATAAATTTCCAATATTGTTACAAGTTCAGTTATTATAATAATGTTTCTCTTGCAACTGAATAGAAAATTTAATTATTTTGGTTTCAAAATAAGCACAATATTGTTACAGGGTTAGAGGTGTGAACACAAACTCCTCCACCTCTGTTTCTTATTTTCCAATCTACATCAGTCTAGTTAAAATTTCACGTGCTCTGGGAAGCGGAGAAATTACGTAACTGCAATTGTGTCGAATTGTTCTACAAATATTCGAAAAGGTTTTCCCTAGAGGGAAAAACTCCCCATTAGCTCTTGGATTGGTTTCGTTTCATATTTAATTTGTTCTACGATACAGAAAGATTTCGGAGGAGAAAGCTTGTTAGTGAGGTTACCGGTCTGCAAAAAGGGCGCGTTTAATAGGCTATTTCGCCCCTTTACTGGCCGTTCCGTTGATCTCAAGTAACCCTGAACTTCTAACGCCCGAGTTATAGCAAATTAAATTTTTTTTGGCTTCTCCTAGCGCGTTATTCGCCTTTCTCATCTGATACAACCATTTTGAGCGAGCGGCGTTCGTTTGGGATAATGATGAAATACTAAAGGCTTTCTTGAACTGTCGGGAAAACTGCACCGATAGAATAAACAAGAGAAAATTAATATCTTCCTTTTTGTAGCAATATTCTTTTTTCGACCAGACGTTGGCCTTGACTTCCCGAAAATATAGCGTTCAGACTCAATTACTCAACTATCAAAATAAATGTTAAATTTGTTCGCTTAACGTAAAAAAACAAACATGGCGAAATTTTCAAAATATCGAAAATTTCACACAAAAACTGTGAAGATTGAACCATTAAAGTCTCATTGATTCAGCGTCCAATAATTTATAGAAAGAACAGCACCTTTTTATACTCTTAAAATTGAGGTAGCGATTTGGTTGAAGAACTACGCCAATGTCAGTCCTTGATTGATTCGTTGTGAATATTTCAAGAATTTTGCTATGATAGTTTCGTTAGAAAAGTGTCAACGGACAGAATTTTTTAAATTGGATATTTGGACTCTATACATGTTTTAAAACTGAAAATATCACATTTTGGGTTTATCAGAAAAAAATTTCTTGGGCAATCACAATGGTTCATTATTGAATAATAAATCAAAACTTTAGCTGGATTTTGCTGAATATCGTTTCAAATGAATTTGATTGATATGCTGAATCAATCACTAATATTATTATTATTTTTATTTCCATGGCTCTCATCTCAAAATTCGTATATTTGTCCAAGTTAGCTGAATATTAAACAAACCAAATAAAACGCCTATTTGTACGCCTACGCAATTCCGGGGAAAAATCACGTCGACCCGATCTCGTCCGTGTCCGAAAATAAAGGTTCGCATTAGCAAAAAATCCATTTCCCCCTCTGAAAATCCTTTTCAATATCAAATTAAACCGACGCTCCACTACGGTAACGAGATGGCCGCTCAGCAACGATGACGACGGGCGCGACTGTGCATAAATTTGCATGGACATCAAAATGATTGTGTAAGAAAGACAAATGGACCCTGGTGGAAGTGCGTTCCTTTTCCAGCTCGAAAACTGAGAGAACCTCTTCCGGCAATCTGAATTGCAAATAGGGCGACCATCGAGTTTTCTGTGTTGAATTCCATTGTGCCCGCGGGCCCTGGCCGGGGCCGTTCCTTAAGTCGCAAAGGAAACCGTTTGAAGAGTCCATTGAATCTTAATTCCTTCCTTTGCTGCGAAAAGCCTCGGTAACGATAACGGGAAACTTTTAATTAGCCGTATCTTAGAATCGAAACCTCTGTAAGGGCATACCTTATCAGAATATTGAGGCAGGTGTCAAAATATTTGTGTTCTATAACCTGCGAAATCTAATTCTATCCGATGGTTTCTAGATTGAAATGACTAGTTATTTTCGCTTGAACTTGACTCGAATTCGGACATTTGGCCCATCGATCGGGAAAGTAATTTCAGGACGGTCTATTTCCAGTTTAGGGTCAAAGTGTGAAGCTGGAGAAGAGCAAAGACCGCCATGTCAACGCAAAGGTCACATCAATCGGTGGAACAAGGAACCGTAGTCTGCTCAAACGAATGCAGAACTATTCGCTTTCGTGTTGTTCAACGAACCTTTATACAATCTATGCAATTCTGAGGATTTTTCTTATAATTTTTAGATAATTTAAAAGAAAAAATTATAGTTCCAAATCTTCTAGTGACAAAAAACAACACAGATTTCTGTTTTATTAATAAACACTCTGCAAATGATTGCGAAGTGGTTTATTATTCCTTTGCTTCAATTATAATGTAAGAAAGATCCAATTGTGAACGTTTTCACCTGACAACAGATTGGTAACCATGAGGGGAAACTCCGTAGCCACCATCGTAAAAATTAAAAAATTAATTTAAAAAAAATTAAAAGACAAATTTTTCGCCTTACGGTACAGTTGAAGAGAGAGTTTGAAAAGCATTCCAACGGGTATAGAACAATTTTTATAGCTCAAAGAACTCTTGAGTTATCCACTCCAGCCAAATTTGTGAAAATCTTCCAAATTTTGCACAAAAGCTGCGATAACTTGAAAACCAATAAAGCTATCGACCAGGCAATGGTCTCATTCGATTCTGCGTCCTAAAATCTATAGAAATTGATATCAAATACACCTTTTTTTGAAAAATGTTGGAAAATGCGAATTTACTCCCCTTCAAAACTCTTTACAAATTTCCCTTTAATTTGAGGTACCAATTTGTTGTTGCCAAGATTGATTTTTTTTTGGAAATTTCTCGAATTTAGCTTTTATAGTTTCGCCTGAAAAGTTTCGACACCATACGGCGGACGAACAGAATTGTTTGTTCATTATTCAATAATAAGCCATTGTAATCACACAAGAAACATTTTCCTACCTCCCCCCCCCCCCTCAAAAAAATTTATGTTTTACGTTTCAAGGCATATAAAATCCGAATTTCAAACAAAAACAATTCTTTGAATTCTGTACCACTGTACAATCATTTGCAGCGTGTTTTATTGGATATTCGAATTGTACATGCCTTGAAACGTCAAACGTCAAATTTCGAGGGGGCAAGGAAATTTTGTTTTCCTGGACGATTGCAATTGTTTATTGATGAATGATAAACCAAAATACAACATGAATTATGAAGAGATGATTTTTTTTACTATATTAAAGTGTACGTTTTACATTTTTCTCAACGAATAGACGTATTGCACGATAAAAATTAAGATTAAAAGATTGAATATCAGTTTCGAACCCGCTGCGCATTTCATAAAAATGCTCCATCATAGTCCACATGAAATAGAAGGGCCAGTAAAGCGAGTGAGAAACGCAACACGGATAAACGTATACTAGTACTCCATTTCTCCCAACCCTTCCGTCTTGAGTTGAAGTGAATTTTTCCTTAGGAAAACAACACTGTATATTTTACGATTCAGCAGTAAAATATCTAGCTCACAGCTGCCGTTTTAATAATCTATTGATTTGTTGAACAGGTGCGTATGACGGCGAATACCTCACCTCGCTAAACGATAAAGGTAAAATATCACAACCTACCTTAAGTTTGGTACCGTATTTTCCTCCCAATTTATTAACATCCCTCGCTAAAATTTCTCTCTACAATATATTCAGTGACGTGCATAGATCACGCAGCACTTCACGTTTGAGTCGGCAGACGGGTTTAATGAATTACAAAATAGAGAAACTCATTGAAAGACCCCAACGTTATTACAATACAACATTGTCTCCTAAAAACTAGCCAATCAATACCGAATTAGGTTAATAATGCAGAGTTACTGCGTGCGAGCCTAACGATACAATAAAGGTGTTGTGAAATAGATCAGATTTTACAGCAATAGGCCCCAAAAATAAATAATAATTATGAGCCTAAGGATACAATAGATACAATGAAAAATATATCAGATTTTACTGCAATAATCCTCAAAAAGAAATAATATTATAACGAAAATCATGTGGACATTATCGACGAAAATCGAGCGTCGAATACTTACAATAACAAACATTCTACAACTTGAACGTTCAAAACAATTAATTTCTGCGGTCAATTATATGTTATCTCGGCTAAAACTTAGGGTAAGTTGAAACGAAATACTTCATTGTAAAAACAAACAATAAAAATAAATAAATAAAACTACTATAGCTGAAGCATTGTAAAAACTCTCAATTCTGAAAATGTTTAAGTAAGCCGACAATATCTATTTATTTATTTAGCATCCATCTTCTAAACATTCGCTAAAAATTGTGGTTTGGCTAAGCAACCTTCATTTATATACCATGCGCAGAGCAAAAAGATTGTGCTTACTAATCCGTACACTTGGATAACCATTATTTTTTTATGACCAGATAAATCTGAGATACACTTGAGATACCAAAACGTTTTCCGTAGTAATAACTCTAGGATTTCTCGGCTAATTTGCGTTTGATAAACGGACCATTAAACTACGTTCGTCTATCAGCTTGTTACGTTAGGCGCTTTGAAATCGTAAACCACCACATGGTCGTTCTCTGAGATCTAGGTGCATTTAAGCGCGAGTTACGGTTCTATTAAGCGGTGGAGCTTCTCAACAATCCCGTTTGAAGCCTGATAGCGAGAAGCGGCCCGTAAATTGTTAATACCTTAGAAATTAGGTGGAATAGTGAAAAGATACGGAAAGGGAACGTTCCCGTAACGAGAGCTCTGTTTAGACCGTTTCCATGCGGGAAAGCGAAGCAATATATTCCATGTGGAAAAGTTGCATTGAAGAACAGGTATATTTTATTGAAACACACCCCGGAAAAAAATCACTTTTTTTCAACAGCGTAATTATTATGATTCGAAGGATTTTCTTACAGCATCATTGCTCGTCGAGATCAATACAAGGCGAGACTAGAAGCAGCCAACGAAGAAGACCCTTTTACGCTCGTTCAAGGCTATCGTTTACTTATTCCCATGGCGGTGGCGAATACATCATCTACTTCCCTCTTCATTTCGAATCGCCATTTTATGGGAAGGCATCAGAAATAGATCGATAAGCGAGTTATGTAATGGTAGAACCATTTTTGGATTAGGTCTGAGGGGCAATTTAAGATGGTTACTTTCGCCTTCTTTCATTTCGTTTACATTGCTTATTTATTTCTCTATCATAGCGGATTAGTTTCGATCAGCTTGAATCCTTTGCAAAGAAACACCTCCATGTTTATTTCTTGGTGTTGAGGGTGAAATTGAATTTACCAAGAGGGCCATATCCATATTTTCGAGAGAAAAAACGCAGCTACATATTATGTTCAAAGCTGCTTAATATCCTAATTTCTCACAACGCTTCCGAATTTTTTTTATTTTATGTCAATTAAAAAATCGTGTCAATTTAAAAACGCTGCAAATAATTGTACAGTGGTATATTATTCCTTCGCTTCAATAATTATTTAAGAAGATTATCCATCAGGGATAGTAATAATGTTGAACATTTTAAGAACGGTCCCACCGAAAAACAGATTGATAACTATAGGGGAAAACTTCGTAGCAACTAATAATTTTAATAATTTTGAATAATTTTAATCATTTTTATTTTTCTTAACTTCCAAATTAAAATCTGAAATTTTCGCCTTATGGTATAGTTGAATAGAGTGTTCGACGAGCATTCCATCGAGTATAGAGCGATTTTTATAGCTCCAAGAACCCTCGAGTTATACCCTCATGCCAAATTTCTGGAAATCTCCCAAATTCGACACAAAAGCTGCGATAACTCGAGAACCAATAAAGCTATCGACCTCGGTCTCATTCGATTCAACGTCCAAAAATCTATAGAAATTGATACCCAATACACATTTTTCTGAAAAACCTTGGAATATACGAATTTTCTCCCCTCAAAACTCCCAAAAATCCCCTTACAATTGAGCTAGAAATGTGGTTCAAGAATTGGGCCGTCGTGGGACCGAGATTGATTTTTGGTGAAAATGTCAGGAATGTAGCTATTATAGTTTGGCCGGAAAAGTAAAAAGAAGTGTGCCTAGAAACGTAAAACATCAAATTTTGAAGGGGGTTAGAAAATTTTTTTTCTTGGGCAATTACAATGGTTTATTATTGAATAATAAACCAAAAGGAAGGAAGCCCAAAATAAGTTATTAAATAATTACAAAACAGGATGCTCAAAATAAGTTATTCAATTACAAAACAAATTCAATTAAATACTGCGTATATTTTCAACTTGAACACCACAATTCTCAATTTGTATACATTATTGTCGCTTGGCTTCGACGCATAGGACCTTCATATTTGACTTCTTGGGTTCAAACGGGCCCTCAGGCCAACGTCAATGAACTATGCACCTTCAACGTTATGAATAGCAAACAGGGGTACACAGGTTCGCTTAGTTTAGAGTTTTGCCCGCCCTATTGGCAAGTCGCTGCGTGGTGGTGTAGACTTCATAGCATCAGACGAGACCGCAATACAGGGTAGATCTTCTGGTACGGCTGACGGAGCAACGAAGGGTTGGTATAAGGAAGAGGCACTCTGAATCACGTTATGTAGATCGGTGGCTGTCTCATTTCCTCTCCTTATAGTGAAGGCACCTTCGGCAGAAGGATAGTCTACTGAGGAACCAACGGCAAGCCAACACATACACATTTATGGGCACCGTACGTCTGTATTTGTATCATTCGGCTCGGGAAATGTATCATAACGTTACCTTTGGAAAAGGAAACAAGTTCAAGCTGAAACGATGGCCGTATATTCCGCTCTATATTGCTCGATATTATATTATAGTATTAGGAATTGCGAGCATCGCCGAGTCCTTTCCGCTTTCTGGTATCTTATATGCATCGATACCTGACCGATATACGACCCTCGCAATGTGAACTGTATATCAACACCGGAATCGACATTATATCCCATATCTTGGCAGTGTGTATTGCGGTTTTAATATTTTGGGATACGTGTCACATCATGAAAAAACCACATGGAATTTTAGTCAATTTAGGAGGAAATTATTGAACGTAAACAGAAAATAAAAATATTATTCGGAGGAAAAAAAATTGTCGTCTTCTTTCATCTTTTCGTCCTCTTTTTCAGTTCTCTAATCAACTATACGCTCGTACCAACAACACAAAGCACTCTTATGTGTTTGTGATGAGCGAAAAGCGAAAGAATTTCACAAAAGAAAGTAATTGCGGAGGAAAATTAATCCGACCGCGGTCGACTAGGTCAGGTTGGAAAAACAGGCGAAGCACAAAGGGGACGAGCAGTTGATAAAGGACATAAGGGACGACAAAAGACAAACTAAGGGAAGAAAAAAGACGGCGCTGTTGTGAAAGGCAGGAGGAAAGGAAAGATAAAAGCAGACCGAACTGTGGGCGAAGCTGTCAACGGATGGGCATTCTCCCGTTTTCCAAGTCAGACTGTCGTCTCGTGTCATTTTGAAGACTCAACCAGGTCCAGAGCACTGGCTCCGTTGCAAACTGACGGCAAGAACATTCCAGTCGAGGAAGAACAACTTCCGCTCCAGAAACAGGTGACCTTTGAAGATGCTCCACATTTTACACTTCCCAACGTCAGAATAAGGAAGCGGTAAGGGGTTTTTCCTTCGCAAAACTTATCAGGCTTTTGCCCGGACGTTAGTTTTAGACATTTTCTTGGCTGTATCGTATAAGATGTGGATATGTCACCACGCTCTGGACGAATTCCAAGAGCTCGTGAGTTTCGCAATATATATATTACATATTATTGCTATGATATACCATACTGGTCCAATTTTTAGGTTGGCTTAGCTCGGATTGATAATGACCTGCATTTAACTCAGCTCTCAGAATCCGAAAATCATCTCAAAATTCGATCAGAGGAAGCACAACAACCAGCGAAGGAAAGCTGCTGCGTAATTTCCAAAGTTTCAAAAAACCAACTCTTCTTCAATGTTTTTCAAAACCTACAGATGAAATATGAGCACTTGAGACAATTAAAAGACGACGCATTTCGCTACCGAAGTCACACTGTCAGGCTCAGATTTCGCTCTAGGTTCACCTTCTGACTTGGCCGTCCACTTATCCTCTAAGCCGTACCAAGCGAGGGTGAACCACCTGAACTAGTTCCTTCACCTGGTGGAACCTTGGAGACGTCCGGGGGAAAGAATAACGGTTATCACATAGGTTACTAATATATTATGGAAAAAAACCCCAACCCAATAGTTACAGTTTACACGTGTCCGTTAATCCCCGGAACTCACCCGCGGGTGCCCGTCAGTACGACAACCGGACGTACCTTATTCCGCGAGTGCTCCGACGGCCTGCCAGTTGAAGGGTCGAAGGGCCAACACGGAAGCCGGCTATCTCTTCCGTTTGCTGTCGTTGGGTCCTTAGGTTCCGACGGTTGCGAACGCTCAGTCGGAGGATCGGAGTCGTGATTCGTTGGCGATGCGACACCGTTGAACTCCTGATTCCGAACCCCGGTCCTCGAGCGTCCGTCCGTAATCCTCGATTTTCGGCCAAAGAGGTGGGATCATATTTTCCATTCGGTGGGGACACTTTCGGCCAATGAAATGTGTCCTCCCAATTTTCCCGGTTCCCACGAATTAGGCTGCACTCGTGTCTTTTGCGAGCATCAGCAGTACTGCTGACACGAGGCAACCTTGGTGGCTCCGGTCGGGGTGAATGCTCTATGTGGCGGCGGATATCACGTAGCCGACCTCTCGGCGCCCGTTGCGATATCCGAAGCCAACACACACCTATGAGGAAATGTAGGATATTGGCCAAATATAGGACTATAACAGGTGGAATGCAGGCAACAGGTGCACCTTAGGTGGCAAGAACGCTCAACCTGTTAACCGATCCAGCCTCTAGGCTATACCTTTATCGGCTCTTTCAGAAGCCATTTTCTATATGTAATTAACCCCCAAAGGTGTTAATTTCAACAAGAAAAATGAATTGGGTGCAAAAATTTATTGATGAACAGCATGTCTGCTCTTTTTATCGTTATATTGTTTATCAAACAGGAAGGTGTGCAGGAGATCCCGTTTCCAAATTATTCAGCGAGCGCTTTCGCCTATTTTAGTATTTTCAGGGCCAATTGCAAGATGTTGATTTTTTAAGGAATTTCCCCCATAAATTATAGCGATTCATCAATAGCAAACGCATGAGTTCGAGTCACGCCAATCGTTATTTGAGCTAGCACCGAACTCAGTTCGAACTGCGTGGCTAATAAAATTGATTACAAAGCCTCGGAAAAGCTCAAAAAGCGGGGAAATGGTTTCCCATCACCAAACCGCATTTTTTTCAATTGGTAAAATTGCTTCGGTTCGCGCGGGCACAGGAAATTCACTCTATCAAACTGAGGTTCATTTGAAAGCAAAAGCTCCTTTCGTAACGTGTCAACCTGACTCGAATACATCAATCAATGTGGCTTTACTTGTCACCGGAGTTTGCTCGGGTGAAGTTCAGCGCGGAAAGCACTTCGGTTGTAAACATTATTTAGCTCTCAGCATTTTCCGGCTCGTCGGAGCCTGTTGAGTAACTTTTGGAAAGACCAGTTGAAGAATAAATTCGAAAGGGTTTAGTTTCATTATGATACCAGAAATTTCTATATGAATGAATTAACGATTTATTTTTCTGCACAGTTTAGGACACAACTGCCCTCTCTTACAACTATACAGAATTTGAAAAAAGTCCACTATTACATCTTATATCGAAGATCTTTAATTTTGAATGGCAAACAATCCGAGTAAATGGACGAATGTTGGACAAAATTGTATCAATTTGCCCTTCGCAATAGGTAATTTCACAAAGGAAACTCTTGGCACCTTTCGCTCTCATTCCTCATTCTATCCATCTTCTGCCGCAGCTTTCGCTTCGTATTACGATTTAAAATACGCTATTTCCACGGTTCATTAAAACTTCCTCTCCTTCAAAATTAAATTCATTCATCCTTCCTTCAAGAAGCGGCCCTAAACCTTATATACCAGGGAACGCTCGATTCCTTCGTTCGAAATGACTTTGTACCACAGCTTAGGTAATTTCTGGGACGTAGATTCCCCTTACTCATAAACTGGCATGTGATGGGACATCCGTTTCACGACAGCGCTTCAGCACATACGAAGCTCATTTTGCGCCAAGTTGTACCCGGAAACAGCTACAAGCATCAAAGGCAATATCCTTCGCTAAATCCTTCTACCGAGCTCGTACAGCTCTAATTAGTCCTTTCAGAGTCGTTTTCGCAAAGGCAAAAAGGGTCGTTCTTGGTTTTTCCTGAATCACAACCGTTACGAATGAAACTGAGTTTCTTTCTGGGAGTGCTCCCAATTTATTCCCTCGTTCAGGGCTAAGTAGATTGAATATAATTCCTAAGATCGTTAATGAGAAAAGTGAAGGAATTCTACTTCGGACGACGATAGAAGACAATGAGGTAGTCACGAATTCCACTGATTTTTAGATGGTTTATATTGTTACATCGATTTCGGCGCAAAAATCGTTTTGGGCTCGTTAAAATTAGAATAAAAACTTCATTCCAGCTGTGCTGGTCGGGACTACAACCATGACAAAATGTAATCGGATCTCTAGCAACAGTTGTTAAAGAAGACTGCCAGTTACGTGGAAGAAAATTGAATAATTCGTAGTCGACCAGGGAAATTATGTTTTTTAAAAGCTCCATGTAGTTTTTGAAAGCTCTTTCTTTTTATCTTTACATCCCTACAGAATTCCTTCCCGTTCTAAAGTTAGGCGGCAAAACTGGCCTGAAATCCACTTTAAAATCACCTTACAAAATAATGAAATCAACTTTTTCTATCTGAAGAAGCAGTGACAAAAAATTTGAGAGGCTCTGCACCGGGTTTCAATGATTTACCGTGTAAAATGTCATCATAATTCGTTCGATCGTGAAAGAGTAACAGACAGACATCCTTCATAAGTATTCCAAGAACATATTGTACAAGAAGGATGAAGGGAGGTTATGAAGGCTGAAGAGGATGGATCGAGTAAGGCTTGGAACATAAGCTAAAGAAGCGAACTCACTGCTGCCAAACGCCGAATCAATTATGGAATAACTTGCAGCGGATATTTTTCCTCTTTGACACAAGAACATATGAATATCTCAGATATCAACAACAGCATGAAAGCCCGCTTTAACAGTCGAATCGAAAAAAAATCCGAATCTAAGGCGGAATAGCTCGTATCGCACGAATAAGTTACATATGAGCCGCCGGAAGAAAACTTCGACATCATAACTTCGGAAATGGCGAGGAAGGGAATAATCCGAGCGCTCATAGAAATACATCGGGAATCGAAAAGCGGAAGATCCCGAGTTTAATGCTTTCAAGAGCATACAATATCGTTTTAAGGGTTGCGAGAACGCTGAAAGGGAGTAGGAGAAATCTTCGAGGGCTTTGCTTCGCTGACCTCGCCGACGAAAATAATTTTCAATTTGTATTCCTTCTCTTGGAATGAGGTTGGGGATCTTGGGGGGAAAATAACTCGCTCTGTCAGACAGGGTGCGGATCATCCCATCGGCCGAGGATAGAGATAATTACGCGCTATCAGAGAAACGAAACCTCTCAACGCGCTGAAAATCAATTTCGAAAATCTTCATCAATCAAGTTCTTTCAGGAACATTCGAAGAGACGAGCAATTAGGATATAATTCGAAGTCAGTGAATGGCATCCAATCGTAAATGCGAAGCATTCTGAATCAAGAGACTCGGTTTAGGCAGAATGTAAGCCTGATTGAGTCGAAGGTGATGGAAGGGCACAATATCCTGTAACAAGTTACAACTGTACGGCGTTTCGAGCCAATGGGAGTTCAAAGACCGTGGATCGAGTGAAGTTTAGGTAGAGCAGCAACTTATGGGCCTCAGGGACCCGGAAGACCCACTAACGGAGTGAGAGCTGGATTTTATCTACAACATAATGATAGCTTGAAAGTGTGTTGAAGTCGAGAAAGGCTACTTTTTCTCGTACCATTATTTTTGGTTTATTATTAATAATAAACCATTGAAATCGCTCAAGAAAATAAATTGTCTAAACCCTCAAAATTTGATGTTTTTACAGTTTCAAGTCATATGGAATCTTACTATACAATAAAAAATTATTTCGAATATAAAGATTTCTTAACTTGGTGCAATAAACAATTACTTAAAAAAAAGAAAAATTCTGACGAACTTTAACGGCTAAATTCTTGAGGTTTTCACCAAAAATCAATTATGTTCTGACAATGGTTTAATTCAATAACCGAATCGTTGTCAATAACCACTTTGAACGCTGATTCGAATTAGACCATAGCGGGATTGATAGCTTTACTGATCTTCGAGGCATCGCAGCTTTCTTGTAGAATTTTAAAAAATTTCAGGAGGTAGGCAAGAGGGTGAAACTGGAGAATTTATGGAGCCATAAAAATCTTTATATTTATACTCGTTGGAATGGTTGTCAAATGGTCTTTTCAGCAGTACCATTAAGCGAGTAATTCAACTTTTAATTGAAAACAAGAAAATAAAAATAATTCAAATTATTGTTGCTACGTAGGTTTCCTTTATAGTTACCAATCTATTTAGAAGTGGAAAAGTTCACAAATGTTCGGGATAGTTACAATCACAAGTAGATGGTAATCTTAAAAATGGCTTATAATTGAAGCAAATGAATACTAAAATACGATCAACTTTATATGTATATTAAAAAAAAAGAAAAAAACACTTGTAATGAATATGGGGTATTGTTTTTACCTTTGGACTTTCTTAGTTGATTTTACTCAAGAACGCGAAATGGTCTTCGGAGGTGAGATAATTACAGGCGGACTGTAAAAGACTGTTCTGAATGATAGACCAGTAAATAATCATTATCGGTTCTTTTCTGTGCCAAATAATGTTGGTTTAACCATTGAAATTAAAAAACCAAAAATGAAAACATAAAGTAAATTAAAGGAGTTCAGGACTAAATTATACTCAGAATGAATCAAGGATGAAGATAATAATTTATCATCCTTACTTACCCTCGATCCAATTTGAACTGGTCGGTTAAACGCGGATAAGACTGACAAAATAATAAATTGAACGCCGACTCCTCGAGAAGAGATTAACTACGGCTTCAGTCGTTCTTCACTTAGGTACCCAGGTGCCGAGAACAAGTCGAAATTAGCCGGAAAATTGCCTCGGCGAGATGAGCAAATGGAAATTAATGACCCGCCGAAAAGGAATGACAATCCAATAGCGTCAGAACAACGAGCGATTTTCAAGAGGCGAAAAATGGAAGCCAGGAAATAAGCGGGTTGGAAAAAATGTTTAGGGATATTTTATAGCAATTTTAAGCGGTTTTTCGTTAAAATAATTGGAATTCGAGAAAAATTTTTGATTTTGTTATGGATTGTAAACATACAGGGATAAAATGGTTCACAAATTTTTATGTACTATCCGATTTCAGAGATGACATTATCGGATTAAGAAACAGTTTTAAATTCTGTAGGTACTACGATGCTGATCATCGTACACTGCACGCGAAGAAAAATCACGTGTTGCACAAACAGCAGACGATAATAGTATAAACGGCGGCTGAAGTTGTTGACGTTGAGGGTCGATCGACTATCAAGTTCTACCAGTTTCAACAAAGTTGTAAATTAGTTGGCGACCTGTTTGAGCAGGTGGCGTTATTGAGTCTTGCGGCTTTCGCGAAGCCCTTCGAAGGGAACGTTTACGTCAACGTCGGTTTTGCTGTAAAAGCGCCCATTAATTCGACTGACAGAAACAGGAATAGGAAACTGTGCCCCTATAACTGCCAATGCTGGTACATTCGTGAGCAAAGGAGCAACCTTTTGCGAATATTTGAAATAAAAATATTTTCAATCATTTCATATTTATTTATTCGTCCACATATTTTTTATTTTATCTACCTATATTGTATATCTATTTTTTCAATATTTAAAATATTTTAATATATTTTTCTTAAGATTTATGTTTGCGTTCTGATTTTTCCATATCGTCTTTGAAATTCCAAGACGTCAATTTACCTCGCCCATTTACGGAACGATATCGGTGATTGGATTTGGCAACTGCTTCATCACCAAGGCTTATGAATACCTTTCCTTCCCCAAAGAATATAATTTCATATTGGTTCTTATAAATATGACATCTATTGATATAAAGGACCTATTGAGTATGGCCGAAACGGCTTCAAGCGCCGCAAAAGCTTTCCAGGTTTTGATGAGGCCGTAACTTCAGTCTAAAACAGCATCTCTGATCCACGTATATAGATCACGTAGGTGGAAGAGATGAGGTGACCTGAAATCCCCCCACATATAGCCCAAATAAATAAATCTCGACATTCTGCTTGTTCTTCTGCGTCAAACGATCATTCGAAATTTCTGCAACTAATCTTTTTACGGCCAAAGCTGATCGGAATTCTTTTGAAGCGATTTATCCTTCTGAAAATATGAAACACGGACTCGACGTGTGCCTATAGTCCTATTCTACCGCAAAAGCTTTTCCAGCACCTATTTAATATCAAATGTCGGCGATTCGAAGAGCAGTCGGAAAAAATGGAGGAATATTCGAATAGAACGGATCAAGTGGAACGGAACCACAGCGCAGAAAGCTTTCAGGAGCTAACTGTTTGGAAATCTCTCGTCCCACTCATTATTGGATTTACTGAATAACTTCAACCAGAAGCCGACACGGCTCGTGGTTTAAAGCGGGAGCTGGTTCGAATGGATTTTTCGCGATAATTCTACAGCGCGACAACTCCGCCAACGCTGGGAAAATTGACGATTTATGACTGGGCGGGGTCTGGCTGGCGGAATAATACGGTGATACAGACATCTCTTGTATACAGCTTGCTCTCCGTAATATCTCATGTGTCGCGAGTATTACGGCTTTACTCAGAAAAACTTCCCTGGAGCGAGATTTTAGATATGCTCGTGGGGCATTCAAACATTTTCCACCGTATATAGAAGACGAAACAATGCGCGGAAGTACAGTGTGACTCACTAACTATAAAAATCAAGCCGTAATTTTTTTTAAACCTTAAGCGTACAAAAGTATTAATTTTTAGGTCTTCGAAAAATCAAAATACCGTCGATATGCGAATGAAACGGAAATACGGCGTGTGACCCGGTCCATGAAAATCAGGTGTCATGAACTCGCCGCAGCAAATATATCAAGATTGTGAGCGCTCGGATATATTGGTTTTTGTGGCCTGCAAAAATTGAAATACAAAATACGCCTTCGTGAAGTAGCGAAAATCCTTATGCCGTAGAAATACTTGTATGTGCTTTATAATTACTTGTGTAATTATATATATGATCTCTCAATCATACAATCAAGATCGAACTTCACTAAAGTAAGTTCGTTTTATATAATAGAAATCAAGCGTCATCAGCTCGCCACAGCGAACATCTTTAAACCTCAACCGTTCAAAATATTGGCTCTCAAGGCTAGTAAAAATCAAAATCAAAAGAACGTCCTGCGTTCGAAGAACTGTGTGTAATCTACAATTCGGAAACGACGAATTTTCAACTTTCTCTTGAAGAACAATTTTTGAAAATTTCATTTTTTTTTCGCTGAGATACGGAAAAATTTTTTTCACTTTTGTGTACAGACAGACGGACACACAGAACGTGTTTCGGAATTTAATACTACGGAAATTCACCTTCGTCCCTCATTTGACTTTTTGGATTATTGGAAGATTACCTACCATTTACTACTTAAACATGGAAGTAGCAAAAAAATCAACCTTGATTTGCTTGTTGTTATACGTATATAAACACTCCTCGAGAGTTGACACCTGTAAAAATCGATAGGGAAAAGAATTTAAACTCTGAAATTGCGGAAGTACAGTGTGTTATCCGAAATTCGATAAGGTCTAATTCTGCGCTAAACATTTTCAGAAGATTCTGTAGATGATGGCTTGATATGATCATCAATCAGCAAGAATATACTGTTGGCTCGAACACTATTAACTATTTGAAAAGTTCGTCCAACTTCCCAAGAACTCGAAGTATGAAAAGTTGATTGGATAATTATTAAGTCGAAGCATAAAAGTTCCTCAATAAATGCAAAGTGTGATGAAATCTGCTCTAACTTGAATGAACAGATTATGTTAAAATTATCTTCTTCCGAGCAAGTCCTGTGATGTTTTTGAGTAAATTTTCTTTCGCCGCGACTTTCAACAACTAACTATTAGTTTCCACATTTTTAACACCTTTTTACTTCATTCCATTCGATTTCGAAGTTTTTTCGTTTGGTCTTGAAAACGAATCGGTAATACGATAAAACCTTCAATAAAGGAAATTCTAGATGCCGATTGCTCGAATGAACTGGGGTGAAAAACAGGGTTGAAAGGCTATTTCCGTTTTACACTTCTCCGCGACAACTTCGAAGCCGGGGAAACATTGAGGGAAAAGACCGACAAAATATTGATGCGAACCGAATCGTGGCCTTTGGTCGAAGAGGCCGTCGACGTTTAGATGATCGATTTTCTGTCCGACATTGACGGACACGAGGATTAATGTGTGGCGAATCGAAATAACTACTCCACATTCTCCTATCATCTGCCCTCGGCGGCTATAACGGCCATTGATTGGTTAACGAGCGAACGAAACAATGCCAAAAATAACAATGAGTTTCATTTTGATTTCAACAGACATACGCGAAGAGTATGCTTTTGATTTTTCTTTCACTACATCATTTTTAGTCTAGTGGTTTTTGAAAACGTCGCCATCGCACAATTAGGCCCGTTTATAATTCTTTTTCGGCGCGTCCGCGAATAATTCGTATTTTCATGCGAAGAATGATTACGAAAACGGTATACCACGAACGTTTCCCATTTGTCATGCAATGTTTGTGTACCCACGTCACGTGAATGACAAATCGTCTGGTCATCAGAGCTAAGGGCACGCGGACGACTCCAGGGATCCGTTCGCATTCCGAGCTGGAAATATTTTCTGTAGTTTACACAAAGAGACACGTGCGACAAAGTTTAAACTGCCTATATTCTGTATACAAATTTTTCTCGGTACAAAATCCCTAAATTGCTTGTGAATTAATTGGTATGAAATGGAGCATCATGATAATATAGGGCTTATACATCAAATTAATATTAAAGTAACAGAACAACTGATGAGATGATTAAAGCCATAATTTTATAGACTCCAAACGATGAAAGCTAATACCTTGAAATTGTCACCAAAAATCAATTTTGGCCGGACAATTCTCAATTCTTAACCCAAATCGCTCCTTAATTTTAAGGGTATTTGGGGGGGTTTGAAAGGGGAGAAAATTCGTATTTTCCAACGTTTTTCAGAAAAAGGAGTGTTTGGTATTAATATCCATAAATTTTTGAGACCGATAGCTTTATTGGTTCTTAAGTTATCGCCGCTTTTGTGTAGCATTTGGGAGATTTTCACAAGTTTCGCATGAGGGTATAACTCGAGAGTTTTTGTGGAGCTATAAAACCGTTCTATACTCGTCGGAATCCTTGTTAAAAAAACTCTCCAACTGTAGGTACCGTCAGGAGAAACATTTAGCTTTTAATATGAAAATTAATAAGAATAAAAAGTTGAAATTACAATACGGAGGAAACGCTCACAAAAAAAAAAAAACTTTCAACGAGTTATTATCTCAAAAATGGATCTTCATTTATTATGATTCAAGCAAAGGAATAATAAACTACCATATAGTCATTTGTAGCGTTTTTATATATTTTAAATAAAAGACATACATGCGTTTTTATAATTATATTTACATTTTTAGAGTTGGACTTCATTTCTATTTACAGATATAGATGACGAACGAACAAAGATGGAGTGAAATAAACCTGACCTTGGCCTATTCAAAATGATTAGATGACATAATGATAAAACCCATTCAGCTGATCTCATATAACACATTTTGTTCCAATACCCTACGCTATGAAAATTTCAACGTGTTATCCTTAAGGTATGAGAGAAACTCAAATATCCCGTGTAGAAGCGATATTTTCTAACAACGAACAAAGTAGAGATTGGTCTAGGCCGGAATCGATACGTTGACAGCTCGTTCGAGTTGGACAGGAGGTAAATGAGCTCGAACCGAGAGAACTGAACCTGTCAATCAGCTACGAGAGTTGACTAGGACTACGACAGGTGATACGAGAGAAATAATGGAGGCGATTTACTCCTAAGAGTTGTTAGGAGTTGCCACTCGAAAATTCATAAGCTCTCAAAAAAAGACGATTTTATATGAACTCGTTCTGTCCACGAAAAACAACTAAGCTTGAAGTTGATAAGATATTCAGATTGTACGCTTTTTAACGTAGAAAACCTTCAGTAACGATATCGTCAAAACACGTTTTTTGACATAAAGTGGAATATATCTCGAGAGCTATCATATACGCTAGCCGTTTTCTTATTTTTAGTGGATCCTACATTAAATTGTATACATTTCTTCCACAGCACCTGATCTGTCCCATTTCGGGAACGTGACGAAAAAAAATCCCAAAGTTGAAACTTCAAAAGTATGAAAAATGTAAAACAATTCAAAAAATATTATTAATTGTTCGAATTTGATTTTTTCCACTTTGAATTCGAATTCTACGTCTAATCAAATTTGAACAGTACTGTAAGTATTTGCAACGGATTTTCAAAGTTGAAAAACATGAAACCGGGTAGTACTAAAACTGGGAAAAACTAATGTTCGTCGTCAAATTTCCGCCGTTTTGACGTCATATTCGGATTCAGCATTAAATTTCCTATAAGAATAGCTTTCAAAATCGCTTTAAAACGAAAATTTAATTTTTCTCTATTACCGAGCTCGGAATTTCGGCCGGTGAAAAACTCGATTTACGGAAAATAATTTCTCAGGCTCTGTTTAAATTTATTTCACCAAATTTTTTGCTATGTACATGTGTAAGGCGTTCAAATGAAGACTCCTGCATAATAAAACAATTGATTCGCATTTATTTTGACCCCGAAAATCACGGTTAAAGTCCACTTTTTGAGCTTTCAAAAACCGATTTTTTTGGACAACTTGCAGATTTTTCCGAGGAGTAAAAAAAATAGCAAAAATACATCATGATAAGACACAACTCTCCTAAAAATTACAGATTTTTATCTGTATTGAGAGACGAGTAAAAAATCGTTAACTGATCGGTTGAAAAAAATCGCAGGGGTACCCCTTGGATTTTTCGCGAAAAATTTTTTGAAATAGATTTGGCTCAAATTCGACATAATGATAGTTGATGATGTGTATATCAATAATATACGGTTCATTCTTTGTTTCTTTCGCATTAAATAGATGAAAAGAACGTTTAAAGTTGAAAAATGTCAAGTTTTCGTGTATAGTCTACTAATATTGTTGAATAACGCAAAAACGGTTGAAAAATGTATAGGTACATTACATTGGGAAAATGTGGACAGTTAAATTACCTAACTATTGGTATATTCAAACATCCGAATTGACGACTTTTTGTTTGAGTTATCCACTGTGCAAGTTACAAATCTTGGAAAACTTGAAGTTGTTACGTCTAATTTTGCTCCTACTTTGCTCCAGTTGAAAAACCCAATACTTTATGATACTAAGTACGATACAATCCCCACCACCAACATACCAAATTATAGCAACTACTAAGTACTACCTACTATGAAAATATCTATAGATTCCAACTCTCCATACTCAAATAATAAACTACTACTACATTTTCAAAGATTCCCTATCCTTTTTCCTGTCCAACACCCTTGCCTTGTCGACTCCTTCCGTTCTTTGAAATACAGCCCGCCCTTCCGCGACGACTCCGGTGACTTGGCCCTAATTTATTTTTTTGCATTTGCTCTACAGTCCGCTTAACGTCGAATAAACTACCTATACCCATACTATATACTATAGACTATACTATCATACTATATATAGTAGTGAAAAGGACAACACCCCACCCGAACAATATGTAAGGCCCGAGAGGAGGGGCGGAGCACCTCCGACGGGCCGACCGTGCGCAATAGCTGAGGGGGGCGAAGCACCCCTCTGAGGGGGTTGGGCGGCGAAGCCGCCAGGGGCGCTCAGCCCCTAGTCTAAAATAAGGTCCCAAAAAAGTTTGCTAAACGAGTAAGAAAGCCATTTTTACAGACCGTAGACGTCAATATTTTAATGCTGGGGACTTAATTTTTTTTTTAAGCCAACTAGTTGTGGTTCGAATTGTATTAATGGTTTCATACACCGTACTTCCTCGTGATTCGCCTTTCCAGTTATTTCAATTGAGAGCTTTTGTAGTTTTTGCATTAAAAATGTCCCCAATCCACAAAACTTGGCTTCCATCGTTTGGATCACGCACCGCACTTCCGCCATATGCGTTTTTACTTACCGTACATCGTTATCCAAAAATTGATCGTATTAAGAATGTTCACGGGCCGCAAGAACGCTAAAAATTAAGAAATGAAGAAAAAAATATATTCCTCGTTACAATCATCCAATAACCTAATTATTTCAAGGGGGGAAAATTAAAAACCAGTATTATTTTTTCTCGTCATCTGATCAACCAAAAATAACTTCCTACACGTGTTTACTCGATTCTCGCCTTTCCAGTAAATGCTTCTCAAATGGCTGCAAATGGAACGTCTCGTTTCGTTTGTCCCGTACTGTATTTCCGGAGAAGCGTTTGTTGCTTATTTTAATATACGTTCGTATTCGAGGGGAATTCAGTGTTGTACTTTTTTCAAGAGATGTGCGTCGGCGAGACATGAGTGGCGTCACGTAAGGACCAAGGGAAGCCCTACGTTACCGGAGAAAAGCCAACGCTAATGGCTTTGCTCGCAGGCATTTCTCGCAGTTTGCAAGTCGTCAAGTTTGTATTTTTATGATGCGGAAAGCAACTCGCGACAGTCGCCTCGAAAAACGAACATCAAGGGAGTCGGTGGAGCGTTCTTGAAGAAGATATAAATGTGATACCCACGTTTTATCGTGTCATTCGAAAAAGCAAACATCAAGAGTCGCGGAATAATTTCATAGATGGATGATAATCGATGCAATTTCAGCGATCGAATTTTTCAAGTGAAGAAAAATACTCGTAGTTGCTTTTTTTTTGCTTCGAAATAGAGATGATGTTGATCGGTTTTGTTGTTGATATTGTTTACTAGGAGCATATAAAGTATTTGAATGGAGAGTTAACTAATGCCCGTGATAATTTTGTCAGTCGTATCTCAAACCTCAATCAAATCTCGATTATATTTCTTATCTTCATGCCGAAATACTTCACCTATAAACGAAAGCTAAAAAAAAACGAGCCTGTCTCTAGTTATCATAAGTAAAAAACACCTCAATTTTCTCTTTCTTTCCTATCTGAAATTGATAGAGGAAAATAGTTTTCCTAACCGGCGTGACGTCGTGAAGGCTTAAGATAGAAATGCCCAATTCGATCTGTAATGGCCGAATAAAGATAGAAGTGGTAGAACGCACCTCATCAGCCGCAAGTTCTTCCATCAGCCCTTGTTGCTTCGCCAAAGAAACACCACGTAATTACTTCCCTTAATTAACTTTCGGCGTGAGCGACCTTTCTCTTCCTATTCTTCTTATTTCCCGAGAAGAGTTTGAAAACGAAGGCTGGTGTAATGGGAAACTCCATTGCATCAGGAGCTGCTAAATTAAAAAAAGAAGTAGGAATCATGACGCCTTTCCGTCTTGAGGACATTTGCTGATAACGACAACACTAAAACCCGTTTAAAGCGCGAAAAATAAAATATTTTCTCAACATAAATACTTCGCTGTTGAAAACCAACGAATGATAATCGAAGCTATGATTTTCTATTTCAGACGGAACGGGTTTTGACGAATACAGTGAAAACGATATGGAAAACGTGTTCGACGTGGCAGAAAAGTAAGTCGTTCATTATGAGGTTTGTACTGAAGCCAAGGTTGTACACCTTTGAGGAAAACATACACGAAATCGTTCGAACCGTGTTGGTGGTTACTTATCGAATGGCGGAGACATTATGGGGACTGGCCCACACGAATAGTAATAGAACTTCGTGCCATTTTTAGATTCAGAGTGTTGATTGTTAGGGAATCTGGACCGACGGTGAAATACCATTATGGATCTCAGGGCAAATTTTGATCTTTTTTCTTAATTTTAGTATTCATTTGTTCTGAATTTTTCAAGGGCTGATTTTCTGATGATTTTTTTGGAGCTCAATTTTTTCACTCGGGTTTTGGTTTATCAATAATAAACCATCGTATTTGCCCTACAAAAATATCTGACTCCCCTCAAATTTGATTTTTTACGTTTCATGGCATGTGGAATCCGAATTTTAAAAAATCTGTGTCCGTCCGCCATACGCCGTCAATACTTTTCTGAGGAAACTGTAGTGGCTAAATTCTTGACATTTTCACCAAAAATCAATCTTTGTCTGAAAATGGCTCAATACTTTAACCAATCTCTACTTCAATTTTAGAGGTATTTTTTGGGAGGTTTTGAGGGGAAGAAACGTAGTCTTTTCCATGGTTTTCGGCGTCGTGTTGCGCAGGGCGACTTCAAGATCGAGTACCCTTTGTTATATGACGGCATCTGTGACGTAACACGTACGTTGAGGAGCGATTCACGTGGAGCGATGTTCACGGAGCAAGGTCTTCTTAAATCATAATTGAAGCAAAAGAATAATAAACCACTATGCAATAATTTGCAAGGTTTTTCTTCTGGCTAGAAAGTGGCTGCTGCGACTATGATAACACTTTTAAGGTGGAGTTCCCCCTCGCAAAACCGTTAGAATATTTGGTCCTCTCTTCCCCTACCTGAAATTCCCATGCGACACAGAGAAGTCTACGGAGAAAAAGCATCAAAATAATGATTTTTTTCTCTGTAAATAGGAAAAACTCTATAGCTTTTCCTATAGGTGTGAAACACTGCTTTCATCGTTAAGAACCCTCATGTAATTCGAAATATAGCGGGAAAATCGCGTGGGGTAAATTAAGAGGCAAACTGGCTTTCGAAAACCGAGGTACTCCATATCCTCTATAAGATAAGGTGGCGATTTTCACCCGGCCGTAAAAACTAAAGTGTTTCCTCGCATGGATAGATAGTGTTACTGGCGAAATGGAAAACCGGCGCAATCGGGGTTGGCTTTTACTGCCTCTTTTTCCCTCAAGTTCCTGTATGCTGCGTTCTCACACGCACGGCTACACAGATATTACAGTCTGCCTCCAGTACTGTCCGCCAGCACAGTCGGCCGCTGTAAAACGCGGGGTCACTCATCTACTCGCCAAGACAGAATCTAGTTGGCCAGCGTCCCAGCAAAGGAGAGGAAGCATCCTCGGCTTTTCCCGGACGCTTTTATCGCCCGTTTTTACTAGGATCCCTTTTCATGCCGCAGTATATAATGATGATAAAGTATTGTTTCCCCTTCCACGACCTCAAGTCGAAGAAAGCCTGAGGAAAATCTTTAAGTTCAATGTCAGCAAGTTTGGAACGACCGCGCGATGGCGGAAGAGACGGCGAACTTTGTTCTTGGCTGTTTTTAAGTAACATTAGCCGTTAAAAGTTATTTAAGATGAAAAAATACGAAGAAAATATTATTCGATAACGAAGAACTGCGGTTGAATTTTCTACAGAGTGAAAGCGAAAAAATGAGCGGTTTGAAATCGTTTCCGTGAAGAACTTTTAAAATTGAAACGTAATGAGCAAAAACTTTTACTCTCCTAGCGTTCAAGAAGAAACCCAAATATGAACGGAAAAACAAAACCTTCTTTAACTGAACTCAAGTAACGCCTGGATATAAATTGAATTATAACAAAAAAGAAAACATGAAAACATTATTTCGAAAGATGGGGATTTGAAAGAAGACCTGGGGCCTATTTTTTTAGTACTTCTCAACTCTTCACTTTTCAAATTGGGGAATATGAAAAGTGAAATCGTACTGGGTTGGTGAGGGGGAGAAGAACCAGGCGACTTGTTCTCCGATTTTTTATTTACTGGCCGAGTACTTTCGCCCCTTCGGGCATCCTCAGGGCGATGTGGAACCATAGGTTACCACAGCCAAGTTCGGTCAGTAGTTAAAGCTTAAGTTTTAAGCTTAAAGATTAAGCTTTAACTACTGACCGAACTTGGCTGTGGTAACCTATGGTTCCACATCGCCCTGAGAATGCCCGAAGGGGCGAAAGTACTCGGCCAGTAAATAAAAAATCGGAGAACAAGTCGCCTGGTTCTTCTCCCCCTCACCAACCCAGTACGATGAGAGATGCGACGACTCAACCAAGAAGAAAAGTTAAATGTAATGTTTTTGAAATCATCGAGGACTAACTGAGTTTATTTTATTTTATTTTTTTTAAGAACTAGTCTACTTTTCATTCTTCGTTCGCCCTTCAATTTTGCGGTTTTGTTTTTTGCGGAGTTGCAGAGTGAACAATTAAAAGTGAGGAGAACTTTTTGGAAAGTAGTATCTATTGTTTTTTTACACTGATTTTTTTATAATTGGACTCTTTTACTTTTCAACTTGACAAAATATTTTGCGAAGCCTTGCAAAACTGGTTTAAAAAAAAACCCGCTCCAATCTCTTTACTTTTCACTCTTCTTTTGAAAAAATATTCCCCTGGAATTGTTCAAATGGAGACAGAGACAATCTTTTTTCCATCCGCAATGGCACGAGTACGAAAAATTCCAATCCGACAGGGAAAATTAACATAACTGCCTTGTTTTGATGTTTCTTTTTCGAATTTTCAGAGTAAAAACTAAATATTTATTTGAAGGTGCCATTGGTCGGTAAGCTTATGACGTTTTAATTTCCGTCATATTTACTCCCAGTTTTCTCATTTTTCTCCGCTTTTGACCCACCTAATTTCGATTACCTATTAACTATTTTCAATTGTTTTTTGAAATGCTTCAAGTCGCATTTTCAGCATTTTTATCAATCTCTCTTCAAACTTTGAGCTGGAAACTTCATTTATATTTTTTTTATTCGATACACAATATTTTATCCACAATCGACAGATAGAAGTGCATGTAGTTCAAATGTACAAGGCGTTCGAACGAATTTCCGATTCAGTATTTTCGAAATCTTAATATTCGATCTAATTTGATTTCAAGATTGAATATGATGATGATTCGATGATGGGCATTGATAATTATTCAATATAATGAGCGGAATTTAGAATATACAAGTACTTTGAATATAATGAGTGCCTTCAGAATAATATAATTATGCTAACCAGCAATACTAAAATGCAGTGCGGGCTGTTAAATCAAATGAAGGGGCTGAACAAATATGTGTTCGATTGATTTTTTATCCAACCGAAGAAAATCGGAAATTGGTCGTTGATCAATTCTTTCAGCATGCCATCTATTTAATCAGCATGGTAACAGTTTGAAATTTAAATTCTAAGGCAAGCGATCGCCCAATTGTCTATGCCCATAGTTCAGAAAACCAATTTTCGTTTTGCTGTTCAGCTAAATTTGCCTTTGCCGACTAACGCGAAGCAGGCGGGGTTATTCTCACTATTTGTACAGGCGCGGGTGCGTGAGACGTGGCGGCAACTGCGACCATCGGCCAGCAGACTGCTGTGTCAACTCGTCTTGCCGGTGCAACCTGTGGGGAGCCAATTGCCGATGCCAACGGCGGGGAATCTTCCAGAAATGGGGCAAGTAATGCTCAAGGCCTCACTCAAGTCGACAAACCCAAAAATAATATATGTATATGAAAACAAAAAACGAACGGAATATTTATTTGCTGAATGACGAAAACAACTTACCCGATTTTCATTTTTAGACGTCAGTATCTTAACTTAATCAATAGTACTTTATTTTTTGCTTTTCGTACTCGTAGTTCCCGGATGTATTTTTGTACGTGCAAAAAAATATAAAAGAGTGAGCTTACATTTGACATCTGTCCCATGATTCAATTATGTATTTCTAATAGGAATCGCTACTTCTGCATCTTGGTTTTTTTTATTGCATTGTCAGAATGTTTTTATTATACGAACTTGTGTAACAGATTGCATTATGGACCGATTTTTTGTCACCTTTGTTACCATCCTTGTAAAATAAAACCTAATGGGAAAAATACTATCAACGCGTAGTTGTAGTCAAGTTGGATTCATTCGGCTGCGAATTGAGGACTTTTCCAAATTTGAAAAAAATATGGCCTGCGTGAAAACTTCGCAAAGTCAATTTCTTTTAGAAATCACATCATTCGCCAGTATATCGCAAGTACAAATGAAATGTTATTCGAAATTACAAACGAACGACGACGGGTAAGTAAATATATTAGACAAGAAAAAAATTGACTTCCAGATCAAAAGTATAAAAACTGCAGAAATCAAAATAGGAAAATGTAATGTGAAAAATGTTTCGGCTATCGAGTACCGGTTAAATTAATTTCTCATTCAATTTCGACTAAATATAGAAGCTAATTCCACTTACATGTATAAATAATACTGAGCGCACAATTTTCGGAAGCGTCGATTCCACTAAAAACATCGGTAGATATTTTTTCATTCGAGAGACCAAATTGAATTAGCTCAAGACCAAAGAAAATCACGACGATGAAAACTTGCGAAAAATCCCCTTAGTTTAATTGAATATGACAGCATTATATCGTTGTAACGTTTTCGCGCAAGGCCGAGCCAAATATAAGAAAAAAGTTTTTTAATTACTTTGAAACTAAAACTTTTTCCATAGCTGTTATGAAAAGCTGGCTTTCCTCTGGTGTGAAAAACGTGGAATAAATATTTTCAAACTGAAAATATGTCTCTCGTTTCGACCGTAGATGCGAATTTTCACCGGTACGGGAGAGCTGAATCAAATTTATGCGATCCAAAAATATAAATAGTTGAAAAAAAAACTCAAAATAGACAAATAACTTGAGTCAAAAAGTGAGTCAAAGTGAGTCAAAAATTGCCCATTTTCACGCTCACAAATACTTCGAAAGAATCAAAACTAATTAAGCAAGAAAAAAAGAAAAAAATCTGTAAAATTGAGCAAGATTCCGTAAAAGATATCACTGTTAAATTTCATTCAATTTCCTACGTCCTCTTTCGTAGTCGGCATTTCAAGGCCATAACAATTTACATTTTAGTTTGGAGAGTCTGTAGAAAAGAAATGCCTCTTTTTTTTCTTTCTTTTTTTTATACTTGTATAAATTCCTGCCCGTTTTCTTCCTTGTTTGCAAGGACAATAATGCAAAATTGTATTTTGTAAAATTGAACGGAGAGAGGTATTTTTACAAAATGGAGAAGAAAAAAATTCATTTTCGGAAGATCCCGCATGAAAGAAAATAAACGGATCTTCTTTAAGGCGATCATTTTCAAAGCGGCGGTCGCTGAAGATCAAATTTTGTTCTCTCTTCTTTCAAAATTCGCCCGACGATTTTCGTTTTGGTATCCTCCCTTTTCAGTCGCATTGTCAAATAAGTATTACACCTAAAACTCACTAGAACAAGCACGGTAAAATTCATGTGACGAAGACAATGATTGTAAAGCGATTTGTATAGTCTCGACTCTTGTATAACGGAGACATGAGCCTATTTTTTTCTGCATTCAACCGAAAATGAAAAGCTGAATGTCCTGTTGAAGTAATGCTGGTCTGACCTCTGATATAGTTAAGACTGTTACTGAATACCTCTGTACTTCGAGGTGCACCCAATAGCATTTTATTGTGCCCATGTAATTAGATGGCAACAAATAGATATTATGTAACGACAGTTTTTTTCTGGTTTTTCCCAGGTGAAAAATGAGGTGCTGAAATGTATTCAACTCCGCAGTATTTTCTTTCCGTTTTCTTTGTTCATTCGTTCCCGTTTTGATGTGTTGGCCTAAAACGAATTATTAAAGTGGAATATATAATTGTTACGTGTATAACAAATATATATTTGAGTGTGCATGATATTTCAATTTTTTGAAACCCTAGTCACCCCTTTGTTGGAACCAGTTTGGAAATTGGAGATCTCAAAACTCGAAGGTTTATTTTTGGACGATGAGAACGAATAAAAAGATACCATCACAAAATTCAACGTTGATAAAAATAGTGCCAAAATATGTATATTTCGGGTTCATTAATTGTGCCAAAATTCGTTCGTATTTTTTTTTTCTTTTTTGTTAATACATTAAATTTTCATAATTTTTTCTCCAATAGAATAACTTGATTCAATAATTGAACTTTTGTTGCCAATAAAAAATGTTTAACAGATAAATACCGTAGAAAACCTCACGACTTTCAGCAGACTAAATAAATTTCCTATTGATTGGACATTTGGTTGATTGAGAAGTGTCTTCAACGAAGATTCTCTCAACAAAAACGTAGCCCCGTCTCGAAAATCTTTCGTTTTAAGTTTTCTACGGCAGAGCCCCTAGTTGGAAATACTAATTGGCCAAATGTAAGCAAGAAGACTGAAAACCTTTTATATGTGGAGTCGGCATTGGGCACATGGATTTATGGAGGTATTCGCCAATGTAAGTATTATGTATAAATTTATTTAACTAACGTATAAAAAACTACAAACTGAAATTGCGACAGAAAAAGAGCAAATGAAATTCGCCCAAAAGGATTCACTTACGCTGTTTAAAAGGTGACCATGACTTTTACGAGACAGAGTAATAAGCTTTAATACGATTCGAGAAAGTAATCTAATAAAATTAATTCCAATCATAAACAATAGAGATGCTGCACTGTAATAGCATGTATTAAACTCACAAAAGCATTCAATAAACAGTTGATTAAGGCTCTAAAATAAGTGTTTTCAGGAAGACGAAATGATCTGAGACTACAATTTCATTTTTATTAACGATTTCACTTCTCGTTCATGGTATAATTAAGCTCGTAAACTTCTAACAGAATATGGCGAAAAATATAATTGACCAACAAAGGTGAAACGTTTTAAAAGCATTTGCCACTAGATTAGGTTAAGTTCGTACTACCGCGAATAATGAGCTTCATGAAATCATACTATTATATTGTATTAAATTTCAGGTAGAAAATCCTAAGTCGTCAAACCCTATATTCTCTATTGTGGCTAACACCGCTCGCTAATAAGTGAGTCAGCGAGGTGTTGATGAGAAGGAAGCCAGAAATGCGCAGAATCCCACATTACGTTAGAATTGTTTTAATTGACCCGACCCGTTGACCATTGTCAGTGGTTGACCCAGTTGCGTCATTTAAGAATGTTGAGTTGAAAAATGTTACGAAGTTGCACTCGGATGAAAGATGCGAACAAGTGTGCAACACGGAACCTTCATTATATTATTAAATGTGTATAACTTGTAATGCATGAGCTCTTCGAGAATTGAAGTTGGAAAAGGGGAAATTTCGCGAAACCCCCTCGGGCAATATTTCCGTGTGAAATCTATAAACACTCTCATGAAACAAAATCTAAACTTGGTTGCATTAATGGAGTTTGGCCGAAGTAAAGTTACAGATACGGAAGAAGTTGTGGGATAAACTTGAGTATAAGAGCGATAACAAATTATACAACTCGGAGAGGAGATGAATCGATAGAAAGGAAAGTTTTCCCAAACGCTCGCCGTTCGAATTTTCTTTTCAATTTTATAGCTCCAGAAACATGAGTTATACCCTCTTGCCGAATTTCTGAAAGTCTCGTAAATTCAACACACAATCTGCGATAATTACAGAAACGTTGAAGCTATCGACACCATTATAATCTCATTGGATTGTTGTTCAAAGTGAGCTGATGAGGCATATTGGCCAAGTTTCCTCTGCTCGACATTGTCTTAAAGACAATGAGATGAGCTCCTTTGGAGTTAAGCATTCGTAACTGTGTAGGTGATATCTTTGACGTTAATGATCGGCGTTGATAAATGTACACTTGTTTCAAACAACCTAGACGTCTTCGCTTCAAGACGTTTTCAAAGTGTTTTACGAGCATTCCAAACGAGTATAGAAATATTTTCATAGCTCCGTACATTCATGAGTAAAATTTCTGAAAATTTCGAAAATTTTACACAGAAGCGCCCCCTCAAAACCCCCCAAAAATACTTCTAAAATTTAGTTAGTGGTTTGAGTAAAGAATTGAGCCCTTGTCTAGCAAAGATTGAGTTTAGGTGAGCATTTCAATGTTATGCTATCAAGCTATCAAAGTTTTCTCAGAAAAGTGTTGGCAGTGTACGGCGGACTTTTATTTGTTATGCGGATTCTATACGTCTTAAAACGTAAAAAAATCCAATTTTGAGGGGGGGGACACAAAGTTTTCCTTCTTGGTCGATTACAATGGTTTATTATGGATAATAAACCAAAATGAAAATTTCAGTTCGCAATTCGAGGGGTTGTATCCATCAAAGTGAAGCGTTGGAATAACATTTACACGAGTACCTAGCTTTTCAACCTTGAGGGAAAACGAGCTACCAGAGAGGTAAATGTTTATTTTGTACCTTTGAGTTTTTACTGAATAGCTCGCTCGTAAAAGTAGCAACTCTTTTGACAAATAAGATATATCCGAGGCACATGTGTACCTTTAGAAATGCGTAAATCCTCAACCCTTCTAGTTTTTTTGCGACCCAACGTCATCCCATTTCTTCCCCAACGACAGACAGTCTCTGATAAGCCCAGGCCTCGACGAGACTTTTTCCAAATCTTCGTGACCAGATTTCAGTCTAGAGTGCGCGATTTCACACGGAAAAGATTCGATTGTAATTGAAAGAAAAAAAAAAACACACCCACATTATTTGGCGCTTTTTGGAGAAACGAATTTCAATATTACGACTCGATAAGTTACGATAAAAAAGAATAATAATTTTGTATAATATTCACCTCAAAAGTAAAAATTACGTAGATGATGAAAATCAATCTCAATGATCGCAGCACAGCTCAGTAATTCGAAACTAGTACTGATACTTTTCCTACTTCAATCGTAAGAACTCTAATGGCATTATGTCAACTTATCAATTCAAAATGAGTAGAAATACTTCTTCTTTTCACATCTCACGTCTTTCACGTTTTGCGAAACGTAGCCAATGTTGGCAAATCTTGAAACTGCACTGGGCAATGTGATGGGATGAGAAGATCCGATAGTGTGTATGAATGTGAGAAGCAAACAGGGCGAGTCCAGCAGGTTTCGGTTAGTCTTTTTCAGTTCTTTCCACCTTTTCGCCTTTTTCATGCCCCCTTTTCATTCGTCTATGCTCACTGGACTCGAATGGCGTAATGTACCTCTTTCCTTACGAGCCAGTTTGCTTTTTCTCCCGCGAGGGTTCCTGACCGAAATGCCAGACTCGCAATATTCCTTTATTGTTTTTCTTTAGAAAAATATTCCACCGCAGGTTTCGAGGTAAAGGTTGCTATTTCGGTAAACGTCGGTAAAATAGTGCTGCTCTAAAGAGGAAGAAGAAAATTCAAGGAAGCTCTCCGAAAGTCGTATAGGGAACTATCAAGTAAAACGACTGAACGGTTCATAAACTCTCACCGTTTGTACATTTAAGAAAAAAGCTGAATATTCTTTTGAAAAAGTTAAAAACGTAAAAGACGCAAGGTATTTTAATTGGTATTTTTCCAATTAAAAAAAATTTTTTTTAAACACTTCAAAATGCATTTAACGGAATGCTGCGACTGGAACGAAACGCTTTATTTTAGAATAGATTTTTTCAAGTTGCGGGTGAAAAGCGTTTCGTCCGAACCGAAGTACCCACGCAATTTGGAGCGCAGGAACTTCCTCCTTTTTGTAACTCTGGTGCTTTCAGAACTTCACACGAGCGCCTTCGTTCTACTCGCGGTCGTCCCACTTCCTGAGCACTGAACGCGTTACCTAATTAGATCACGAAAGAAGGGGAAGAGGCTTTCATAGCAAAATCCGACCGGAAAAGGAGGTCCACCGACGAGCTCTGTAGTTGAATTCATGCACGACAGTTTTTTTTTTTTCGACTGATACGCAAAATCTACTGTGATTTTTAAGGTCGGGGGTGATCAGCTAAAAAGACTAAGGTAAAAATCCCCTCACAGCTCTGACTAGGAAACTATTTTAGGGGGAAATTAAATAAATGTGCATTAGTACCCAAGCGTATTATTTTAAAAAAGCCAGATAAAAATGTTAAAAAGCTATAATAACTACACTAAAATTGCATAGACAACATAAATATTAAATATAACCTCAATCGTTAATGATATTTTATTTACATTCTCAAAACATGAAAGTTCTGTGTGTGAGCCGAACAATAAACACAAACCGTCATCTGCTTGTCATACATTTAAAGACCTTTAGTTCAAAAGTTTTAATTACTTGAGCCTGTAAAAAACAAAATAGAAAACACCTTGAAAACATAGGGTAAGGGACCCAGTTATTGGCCACTTAAGGGAGTTTCTCGTCATAGTATCCACAATTTTGATTGCATGGTTATCCATTCTCAAGTTTTGGAAGGGCAAACATCTCAGGAATGCGATCCAATATCAAAACTGCCATAATTTTGGGGCCAAATGATTGATTTTTAATGATTTTTGGTACAAGTCATTTGTACCAGTTATTGGCCGCATGTTTCTAACATTGGCCACTCTTGTATCAGTTATTGGCCACCTGGGGGTTTATAGAAGTTATCAAGCATTTCAAGCCGAGGAGGTACTTTATCATGAGTAATCAGGTAAGCTCAAGTACAAAGTAAGTGGGAAAGATACTGGGATAATAATTTTGGTTTATTATTCAATAATACACCGTTGAAATCGCCCAAGAAAAAAATTTCCTTGGCCACCCTCAACATTAATTTGATGTTTTACGTTTCAAGGCATGTAAAGTCCGAATATTCAATTAAAAAAATTCTGTCCGTATGCCGTCAAAACTTTTCTGACGAAACAATAAAAGCTAAATTCTTGAGATTTTCACAAAAAATCAATCTTGGTCTGAAAATGGCTCAATTCTTTGGCCAAATCGCTACCTCAATTTTAAGGGTATTTTTGAGGGGGAGAAAATTCGTATTTTCCATCGTTTTCCAGAAAAAGGTGTATTTGGAATCAATTTCTATAGATTTTTGGACGCTGAATCGAGATTAGATTTTTTATAGATTTCTATTCCTAGTCACAGCGGTTCATAGAAAGACAAGATTGGTATGGGCATAGCCACTTTGCCCTGAGACAGCCTCTTCGAAGTCTTCACCGGTTGCATTACTTCATCTTCTTCAGCAGAACAAGATGAAGAATCAAAGATTTCAGGAGTCGGTTTCCTCATTGAAGTTGTCTTTGTTGGTTTTATTGGGGCAGATACGGATTTATTTTCTTCTTCCTTCTTTTTATCAGGGAGCTTTTGGTTTAACAAAGATTTCTCTTTCCTCTTATCAGCCTTTTCCACCTTCACCTTAGCTTGAGCATCTTTCATTAACATTTCCTCCTCCTTCTCAGCTTTCCATGCCGTGACTGTTAAAACGTATGGCATTTGTTTCCTGAATCTCACCCCTTCTTTTTTGGTGTTTTAGGCCAAACTAGCCAGTCCTCCAGTGCTCCATACTTCAGTTTATTGATTACGATTGGGTCAACTTCTTTTTTCTTGAGAAGCCAGAAAGATTTTCAACCATTGATCAAACTCCATAAACGTCTGCTTCTGGGTCTTCCAAGATGTTCGGCGCTGTATGTATTCTTAAGGGGCCAGAGAGATTTTTGGCCACAGTATGAACACCATTTTTCTCTGCAACTGGGTCTGCTAAGATTGCTGACTTGGAGGTACTTTGAGGCTTAGAGGCTTGATGAGGATTGATGGCTGAACTCACTGAATTTTGAGAGAAAAGCTGGTGACGTTTCAGAGGGCATTGAAGACTTCAAGAGAGATACATGTAGAGTTTTCAAAATAGTTGCTGGATACGTCATTCACCAGTTTCCAGTCAAAAATGTTTATGAATGCATCTCGGGTCAAAGTAGTCTTTACCTGGGGGGTCTTCCGAGTTATTCGAGTCTGGTTCCTTTCTTTGTCCGACCCAAGCATCTTGAACTAAAAATTACGCCTGAATTTAAGCTATTGACCATCAGATCATAGGGTGGCCAATAACTGGCTAACTGGAAATCACGTCTGTTTCAGTCATTAGCCACAGTGGCCAATAACTGGTACACATCGACACCTTTGAACCTGTTATTGGCCACGTCTTAATTATTATTATAATTTTTCAAAATTATCTAAAAAACTAGTTAAATGGATAAATAAAAACCTCTAGAATGTAATAAAATAAAAAACAACACAATAAAATACAATTATGCATATTGAAACACCTTATGAATAAAGTGATGTTTGCTTACCGTTTTCGTAAGGAACGGAGCTGACGGGTCCTCTCGATGGACTGACAAGACAATTTTAACTGCTTCAGGTGGTAATATATTGATCAGATTGATAAAATTTCCACCAGTGCTTCTTGGATAGTAAAGGAAAGTAGAAAAATTAAGCATGCCATCTCAGAGACCTCTTAATTTTAGAAAACTAAGTTTTAAAACTGGGTGGCCAATAACTGGGGGGTGGCCAACAACTGGGTCCCTTACCCTATTAATTTTCAAATTAAAAATAAAATTATTTCCCAAACGATACAACTTAGGTGTTTGACAAGCATTCCTACTAGTGTTGAACGATTTTTATAGCTCTAGAAAATCTCAAGTTGTACCATCATGACAAATCTCTCGAACTTTCGAGAATTCCGCACAATAGCTGCGATAACTAGAGAACGAAGCTATCGGCGTCATAAATTTGTATAAATTGATACCGAACACACCGATGTTTCAACGATCTTGGAAAGTGCGAATTTCTCCCCTCTTGAAACTTCCCAAAATAACCCTTAAATTGAGCTAGCGATTTGGCTAAAAGTTTGAGTCATTGTCAGGGCACGAACGATTTTTGGTGAAAATTTCACGAATTTCGCTTTATAATTTTGTCAGTAAAGTGTGGCGCACGGACAGAATTCTTACATGCCTTGAAACGTAAAACATCAAATTATGAGGTTGAGTTATAAAATTTCCTTTCTTTGGCGATTGCAATAGTTTATTATTCGAATAATAAACCAATATAAAAATACCTGTGATGAAGAAACCTAAGATGAGGTGAATAAATTTTTGAAAAAAATACTAACGTGAGAACACGTCGCTGTGGGTAAGCATCAAGAGGTGACAAGGCTAATGGACCTGCCAATGTCTGTCTCTAGCACAAGCTGCCTGTCCGCTTCGCCCGAACACTAGGATCCCATCCTCACCTGCCAACTCGTCCTCTCTCGCTTCATATTCTTCACATTTCCTATTCTCCGTCCTTCTTTCTCCCATTGATACCACCCACCAGCCATCGCTATAGTTGCGCGGTATGTTCATCCTGTTCGCTGTTACCTACCAATAGCTGAGCGCCGTCTATTAAAACTTGCCATCCTCATCGGCGAGCTCGGATTTTATACAGCTACTAATAACGCTCCTTTGGCACACTATTAAACGATCATATATTATGCTAAATAGTTAACAAAGGTTGAACTAATATCCGCCAAAGTAATTCGTCGTAATTATAATTCGATTAATAAAAGTCTCATTGGATCGCAATCATTTTTAGTTTGGCCCGTCAACAGGTTATTAAGAAATTTCTTATCTCAAATTTCCGGCATTTGAGGCACGTCAAAATATGTGTCAAGGCCGCGTCACCTCGTACCAGCATCGCTCTTCAAATGCAGGAGCTTGACGGATTACTAGTCGTCAGTCCAGTAGCGTACTTCGAATTAGTTGAAGTCGAACTACTTCAACGAGACATTGTTGCTGATGACCTGAGTACGCAAGCTGAGAAATAAAAAGCCATAGACTCCCTTCTAATTCGATTACACGTTCAAAAATCTATGTAAATTGATACCAAACACACCAAAAAACAAAAACCTTAAAAGATACGAATCCACTCCCGTAAATCCCCCAAAAATACCCTCAACATTGAGGTAACAAGTTGGCTGAAGAACATTCTTTTCTTGGGTGATTACAATGGTATTCTTATTGAATAAATAGACCTTGAATAATGAATCATTGACAATGAACTGATGGCCCAGACGCTGTCCTTGGCCAATTTTCGAATGGAGAGAGATTACGCGACAGATTTCTATTATTTTCCCTTTTTTCTGCTTTGTCGCAATAAGGATAACTCCTCTCTCAATACATTTATTTAAGAGGGGCAGTAAGCACTTCATAGTAAATGGAGTCGAATTCGGAACTAAGGCGAATTTGGAAGACATTTTCATAGTAGTATAATTAGAAATACTGTCTGAACAAGTGTTTGTATGTCTATCAGTTTTCAATAATTTTGAACGGTTAGGACTCAAAATGTATGGTATTACAAGCGGATGAAGATTGATTTTTTATCTATTGGCTCACACACTGTACTTCCACGCTATGAGCTTTTTTTGCTATTTACTAGAGCGTGTTTAGTATTTTGATTTTTACAGATCTCAAAAATTAATATATTTGGACGCTTAAGATTTAATAGTGTTTGTTACGGCAAGTGAAAAACGCTTGATGTTTATCGTTAGTTTCACACACCGTACTTCCCAATGATTCGCATTTTTCGTTATTTTATTCGTGTTTTTTTTTTTCGTTTGAGGCCCATTTGCTGTAAAAATGATATATTTTACCGAACATTTACTGTACTTTTAGGCTCACACACCGTAACTCTGCGTTATTAACCAAAGTCGTGCATTCTTCGATTCTCGGGTCTCATGTCTAGTTTTTCGGTTACAATATTGTGTCGCACTAACTTTGCGGCCTTTTAATTTCTCCATTTTATAAGTGTCCGCTAACTCAAACATGGAAGTACTACGTGATGCACACCACTAGTTTGTTTTACATTTAAGCAACTGGAGACTACAACGGCGTGCAGTCAAGCTACTGTTTCGTATTTGTCCTTCTCATGTCCAACTAACTTACACTGAACCGGATATTTTTCGAGCATCTACAAAATCTGTTCTTCACAAGTTACTTCGACTAATTTCAACAGACAGAAATTTCTCTCTGTGTTCTTCGGAATTCGCCGAATGCCAGGCGGGTTTCTATCCCTAGACTTGACGAACTTGTCGGTGATGAACGGAGTCCGCCCCTCCACGAAACTACTCACCTTGTGACGTGCCACTCGCGGGACGACTCTCCAACCTCAGCAGTGAACGGTCGAGTCGCGACCCGCCAACGTGTTTTTACTATAAGTCAATCGTCGCGGCGACTTTTCCAGTTCAGTTCACACCCATCGCATCCCATTGCCTGAATTGTGCGGTACACAGAAAATAAAATTGCGCGGGTTGAAAAAAAATTGAAAGCGAATTATAGTGAAACTAGTGATATTGTGCTGTGATGTTGGGCGTTTGAAAGGAAACTCGACATTTTTAGTACATCTGGCATTCGAGGTGCGGTCGTGTGTCTTCGATGTCCAATCAATTGTGAACGGATGGTTTCAGAAAATTAGTAACGTGTCGTGCGACATGACTGCACGGCCACCGACGGCATCAGAATGTCCGACGAGCCTAAACAGCGAGCACACTATTCGACTTGCGTCTCGGCCTTAGGCCTCCTCTGTTTCGCTCTCTCCGTAACGGCTCTCGCCTTGCCACTATGGGGTTACTTCTCCAATCCCCAAGGTGAGCCTCTTTACAGCAATATTGTGGATATTGTGAAGAGATTGTTTTGTAATTCTGAACTAATATCCACAGCCAATTTTTCACAGTTAGTATCTTAATTTTTTTTTTTTTTTTTTTTTTTTTTTTTGTCCCATTTGGCGGAAAGAGTATCAGATAATGAAAGTGCTGGTGATGGTAGGAAGCACTAAGGATACGATCGTTCTCGGAAGCATCGCGACAGCAATTAAGAGCAGGTTAATTGCAAAATGTAGGTCATACACTTGGTGCCTTTCTGCGTCTTAGCGATGCAGGGCTGGGTCATGCCCATTTCGAACGCGTTGTTTGCGATTCATGATAACGTAATAAGTTTGGACCGCTTCCGAATCGTATTTGACGTTTCAATTATGAATTTGAGTTCAAATTCAAGAACGATCGGATTTGTTTACGTGGACGAGAGAGGGGCAGAGTTGTTGTGTGGACGCTGCCATGGAGACGGAGGGGAAGTTCGCGTTATCAGAGGATATCGCCCGCTTAAGAAATCCCTTCATCCCCACCGAGGCCCCTTTACATCTCATGTAAGGTGGAAACTATCAGAAATCTATCTTCTTTTCTTCCATCTAGCAAAAGAACAGTTTTTGGAATGCGATGACTCAGAAGTTTTCATTACACAGGATCGCAGGAATGAGACGAATTAAATTACAATCGAGAACATCCCACATTTATCTGCGAGTCGACTATTTTTCCTCTTGGAATCGCCCCGCAGAAATGTGGACGCCATTGACTATTTTAAATAATTTCTTCCTCGAGGGAAGGCGAGGTTTCAGGACTTACTGGTCCATGAGAACAGTTCAAACGCATTTTCAAAATTTGGACCTAATCTGCTCCTTGGACAACTTGCTTTGCCGGGGAGAAGAACCTGCTCTCCAGAGTTGGCTTTATTCTCATATTCAGTCCATTTTTACCTCGCTGTTGCTTGATGCTGCAAATTCGATTTCATACCTAAATTTACAGATAAGGCATAAATTACGAAGAACATTCTTCAGCTAGTATGTGCGTCTTTTTCTTCCATCTGCAACAATTTAATAGCCTTTTCCATTTGTACAAACATGTATTTTACGACATTTATCGGTTTCCTTTCGGTCATATACGGATGTTCTGCAAAAATTAAAAACTAATCGACGCCGCCTAAGTAATGGTTAATCGGCTTCTTTTCAATTAGTATCTAGGAGTTCCCTTGATTGCATCTGTGGCTCGCCGATTGGAACAATATTTACAACCCGTTAGTCTCGAGACTTCTTATCAGAGATTCGCAATCGTAAAAGTCTCGGATTTCGCGGTCGAACGGAGACGCCGCAGTTGCGGCAATTTTATGAGGTAAACTTGCTTCAACGGTTTTTGAATCATCGGTCTGGAAAGATTCAGATTGTCTAGCTTGGAGCTTCGATAGAATGACGAAAGCAGTGAAAGGGACAATCTCGAGCATCATGGTTGATTCACGACAATGCTCGTTTGAAAAAGTTGTGCGCTGATAAAGTGCTCCTGTTCTTAATTTTCTCCACAAACAAATTTTTTTTTAAAAACCACAAAATGAGTTTGACAGCCCATGACACAAAACCGCCCTAAAGATTCCTGGATGGACGACCAGATGATGAAAATGGAGATGAGGTCGCTTTTGTTTCTCTCTTCGGCCGAAATAGCCGCGCGAAATTTCCACTCTCGACGTAAACGTGGAAGTAAAGAGGCTCATCTCAGCAGCCGTATTTTTCGACGAGGCTCATTTCACCTTTACTGATGCTGCGCTTAAGTTGAAGCAGTTGATACGTTTAAAGGAATACTTCAAAGGAGGCCAGATGAACGTGTAAGGAACGCTTCCGTTCCGCTCACTTGTTCCTAACGTTCCCCGTCCCATACGATTGTCGTGTCTGCTTCTGACCTCCCGGTCCTTCCATTGTCTTGAGCCGTCTCGGTCCGGTGACGAGAAAGCTTCGAATATGGCCTCCTACCAATGCCAGGTCCTTATCAACATCGGTAGTCGAAACGCGTTTCATCTGGCAAACAAACAAAAAGTGAGAGCGAGAAGTTGGTTGTGATGAAAGTGGCGAGACGCGAGACGATTTTGTAGACGCGGTGGCATTCGAGTCGAAAGAATCGGAAGAATTCGAGCTGTGTGAAGATAGTGAGCGTTTTATTGAGGAATTATGTGGTCCAGGTGCTAAGCGAGCAGTGTAGATGAATTTTAAATAGTGTATTCAAAAAATATCCGGTATTTCTGGTGAATGCTCATTTTCTCGTGAATATCTCATCGTCCAACACGTTAAACGCGAAGTTTTACTAGTTTTCCAACGAGTATAGAACTATTTTCATAGCTCTTATATTCTTGGGTAAAATGTTTGAAATTCTCGAAAATTCTACACAAAAGCTGCGATAACTTAGAAACCATTAAAACTATCGTCTCCCTCATGGTCTCATTCGATTCAGTGTTCGAAAATCTATAGAAATCAATAATAAATACACCTTCGGCTGAAGAGGTTGAATAATATGGATTTTCTGCCAGTCGAAAATACTTTGAAAATTGATATTGCGGTTTTATTTCTGGGCGATCACGATAGTCGATTGTTTAATAACCCAACCCATGGTCAATAATGACAGACATCAGTTCTGTTAGAATAATAATACACAACAACTCTCGAAGGTCGAAAATAGACGTCCTCTCGTCGAAGATTTTCATTGCTTTCTGAGTTGCCTTCGGGCATTTTAGATATCAAAATATTTGTTATCACCAGCTACCTAACTGCTTACAGCGACTGTAGATTGAACCATCAACAAACATCTCATGAAACCTCATTAGGTATATAGCACGCGATATTCGGCATTTTCCATCGCGCGAAAAAATGCGTGGCGAATTAGCAAAAAGTCGTTCCTAATTCACAATGCCATCTATAATTTACCTATTTGAAACAAAATTGATACCTAAGAAAAAACTTGTTCAGTGAATTCCAGCTGGCAGGGTCCAACTCAAACGAACAGTTGAAGGACGATTTTTATTTACAGCTACAAGGAAAACACCCGATTTTCGTATAACCGAGAAAAGCAGCTGCCAACGTTGACATTATTGGAGGAGAACTGGTGAAAATTCCGGAGTTGATCCGTTGCCAAATGGATTCGACCTATAAAAAACTAAACCTGCCATCCCCGTCTAGAGCTCCGTCTCTTCGCGATAATAATACGCTTCAATGAATGACGATAGGAGTATTTCAGCGGACCGTTAGTGGGGCAGCGTTAACTAGACCAATGTCAAGTTATTAGATTTTTTGTTAATTATGATCCTCCTCTGTTCATTGCTAAATCAAAGGACGGTAGGTATTATCTTCTTCAGTATCGTGTGTTGCTCTAGGTGAGAAATAATTGCACCAATTACTATCTTCAGAAACACGAAGGTGGGAGCGTGCGTGTTTGTCATCACATCGCGTCATTTTTTACTGGAAATGTAAATAAATGAGAATATGAAGGTTCAAATGGCGCTGAAAAAAGTATATTTCCTTCTCAAGCAAACTTCGTAACATTTGCTCTTATCGCTCTTGAAAAATTCAACCCCCCCCCCATCCCCTCTCCAAGTTTAATGTTCTACTTTTCAAATACGTAAAATCCAAGTTCATATAGGCACCAAAAATCATTCGTGGTCTGACAGTGGGTCAATTCTTAAGCTACGTTGCTACCTCAACTTTAAGTGTATTTTTGAAAGATTTCAAGCGGGGATAGTTAGTATTTGCCAAGGTTTTCGAAACAATGGATTGACATAACTTATATGGATTTTTGGCGCTAGATCGAATGACGTACGGAGTCGGTTGCTTTAAGAGTTCCCAAGTTATCGCAGCTTTTATATGATATTTTCGAGATTTAGAGGTATTAGCAAGACGGTATAACTCAATCATTTTAAGAGCTATGAAACTCGTTGTAAAGCTCTTAAATACTCTCTTTAACTGTATCGTTAGGCAAATAATTTTATTTTAAATTAATAATTGAAAAAAATTGATATGTTTCAAAATTACGACAGTAGCCAAGAACTCTGCCTTTAATTACCAATATGTTTCCGGGTGTTAAAGTTCACAAGAATTTGGATTAGGCTATTTTAACAAGTGGATGGTCTTTCTAATCATGAGTGAAGCAAAAAAACAATAAACCACTGTACAATCATTTTCAGCGTTTTTCTAATTTATTTTCTATTGATTTCAAATATTGAAAACCGACGAACAAGTAGATTTATTTGACGTACTTGGGATAAAATATTAGACAACGAGATATCTATTTTTTTAAATTCTTTATCAGAATCACCGAGGAGTGCGGTTGTGAATTAACATAACAGCAGCTGCGCTGACCATCGATTATCATTTGGCAGAATAAATAGATTACAGCATCAAAACTTTTTCGTTGAATCGAAAAAACGTGAGAAAAGTGCAGAATTTGTCTCCGTAGGAATGCTTTCTTGACAATATGACTCAAACCTGGGACTCGCCAATCAATTCACCCGAGCTATCAATCAGCCAATGCGCAATGAAGGTGATCTCAATGGAATAGCATCATTCGCTAACACCAGAAAAATTCTATAGCTGGAGGGTACGTAAAAATGTCGCTCCTTGACAAAAACGATAGCAGTTCAAGTTGCACCTAGTTTTGCCTAATTAAGTAACTCGAACCATGAAAGTCGGCTTGGTATTTACGGCTGGAAAATGTTCAACTTTCACTGAGAACTTTCAGTTCAAGAAAGTGCATTTTTGAGTAGTCTAATTTAAACGCTCGTTAGTACGTGGTGAAAATAGATTTTTTTTTTTTACCTAAAAGTTTATATAAGCGAATGAATAATTTTACTATAGCTAAATGTGACTGACTATAAACTAACTATAAGCAGCTTATGATGAAGTTCTGATAGAGCGCGAAAGCCTAAAGATGAAAATTTAATTAATTATTGGAGTCCAATAACAAGATTCAAAGACGAGACGACGATTTATATTGAAAGAATTAATTTTACCAGATGGTGAACTATGAAGGGTGGCCAGAATAATGTACACAATATTATCAATGTTTTTAACACTCTCAATTTTTACCGTTCTAAATTGCGACACTAATTCGAAAACAAACTACTCAATCTCCAGAATCAATTTCATATTGCTCTATAATATGCAGGCGAGGTTCCTTCGTGCCTATTGATTTCCTCTCTAGTGCAATTGCATTTCAAAGCGTAGCAAACTCTCCGCTTCTATCCCTACGAAATATTATCCACGATTGAATACCATTGTAAATAGGAGCGGTTACGTGTTCAGCTATTCGAACCATTGCCCGGCATTACCAACCAAGCTACAGAAAGTTTAATCGATACCACTGAACATCGTGAGATTCGTGAGTCACAAGGGAACCCGAGAGAACAGGCTCGCCCTGACAACAGGTGCGGTTAGTTACTTTCGGTCGGTTGGTTTTCAATGCTCCTTTGTTTATCTAAGGCTTGACTAATTAACAAAAATGTCCAGCACAAAAATATTCGCCGTTTCTGAACCAGATTTTTTTTTCAATGCTTTGGCCTGTGAAATGAGGACTAGGTAAATTTTACGAATGGTACATGAATTTTCTATCGCATGCAGTTCCTTCTACATCGATTGTACCACTCGAAGTTGGATCGATCAAGTAATGTCTCACTTTCAAGACTACATATTGAATTCAACAAATGAATGAAGTGATAGGAAATTTAATTTATTTATAAAGAACGCCAGAAATTTTCATTTCATCCTATTTATGGTGGATTTCACCACCTCGGACTAAGGTTCGGGTTATCGGTAATCCGAAGAATAGGAAAAAGTAAGTTTCACCGCTTCATGTTGGTCTTAACCCTCGGATTACGGAGGAGCTAACTCGCCGATTTTAACCCCTGCTTGATCCTCACGTTAAGCGCTAAACCTAAGAGGTAGGTCTTCAGTTGTTGTTGTGGGTGAATTCTGTAGTCAAACCCTTCCACTTCCAGGTTTCTATTCCAGATTACCGCTAACCCGAGCTTAATCCACAAATAATGATCGATTCTCGAATTCGCTCGATGCTTAAACAAGCGCTTCTGTATAAAAAGGGAAGCACGAAAATTAATGAATTATTGCAACAAAGTTGGCCGTTCTTCGTTTTGATCTTCTCTCCACCTAAATAAACAAAGGCTCAGCAATACGTCAACTCAAAACTTTAGTGGTGGACCGCTCGTGAGCAGAGATTCTCAGTCTTCAGGTTCTTGCCGGCTCGTACGTGTATAACCGACGGCCCTCGCACTATCTGGGTCGATGACCCTGCCCTGGGATGCTATGCCAGTTCTGCCATGTGAGAATCTTCTTTGGCCTGTAAACGTAGCCACCGCCCATCGATTGTTTAATGATTTCAGTAATGACCCCATCTCAATTGAATATGTCTTACTTGAAGGCGATTTACAGGTTAAAGATCTTAGGACCGTAGGAGGTGCACGGCAGTGTAGTTTGGGTAAAAATGCATTAAAAATAAGAATGTATGCCTTCGTTTTTTGTACGGATCACCCTGATAAGTTCTTGTAATCCCCAATGTGTGGAAAATGTTATAATTTTCCCTCTATTTATCTTTAGCTCATACATTGTCCAGTCTTGTTACCTAAATATTCTGGTTACTAAGTGATTACCGTTACGCAATTACAGTTGCCATCGGTGAAAATTATCTTCTAAAAATGTCTGAAGAAAAGGCTAACAGTAGAGTCATTTTTTGGGTACCTATCCACCTGATGTTGGTTCTAGGTTGGTTTTTGCTTGGCCTAAAAGAGCAACTCGTTCCTTGTTTTCTCCGTAGTAAGAAATATTAATAGAATCTATTATTCCGCCGAACCAATATATCGGATTCCTACTGCGTTTCTTCATGATGGTCCTATTCTGGTCGACCGCCAAGAAGGGCAGTCACCGGAGAATAAGCTTGGCTTCCCTTGGGGGCGTTGGCAAACCTGTTCCGCGCGAAACGGCCGAAACCAAAACATTCAAGCTCAAAACCGGTCTCTTCGTCAGCCGATTTGCGTCAAAGATGTTTGAACTCGCGAAGGTTAAAAGAGTGCATAAGAAACCGGCACAAGCTGTGAGAGGGCCAATTTTTTGGGCAACATTTGGCAATCGAGGCGAGACGAGAAATTCTCTAACGTAAAGGGATTTCAGGTTTCTTAGCCGATTACCAAACGCTCTGAGGAGGACCGAAAAGGCGAAAGTGCTTAGCCAGTGACTCATAAAAGCTAAGATTGTTTCAAATGGTTAATCTGTCCCAATTTATTCCTCAACAAATCGATGGCAAGTTGAAAACGAGAATCAATGAAACTGAGTTGTAAAAATTCATCTTCTTCGGGCAGGGAATGCTGGGAATTTTTATTCCACATGTAATCATCAATGATTTTTTGCACATCCTTAGAAACATCATTTCCAAGTGAAATGGAAATCTTAAAAACATAATTTAAAGAGAAATTGTCAAGAGAGGAAAAACGCTATTGAAATATGGAAGTTAACCGAGGGGACTTGTTGATGTCACAAGCCCAGTCTCACCACACACATTGTCTACATTCCATCCTGCGTACGACACACCGAACTGCATCACTGCTCTATCCCCAGGGCTAGAGAACAAGTGACGTCAACAACGTAGTAGCGCCCTTCAGTTCGTACCAGTTTTCAAACTCGGAAGATCACTTGAAACCCTAATTTTTATAGATGCAATGTCAGGCCTTCGTGCCATCATTCGATTTATTTGCATATACTTTTGAAGAAAAAGTGAAAAAAATCTATGCAAATTTCCATTTGTGAGACAGTAAAACTGCTCCTAGCCTAAATTTTGAGCTGTATAGAACTCTTTTCTGTTTGGAACAAGTTCGATAAAAAAAATGGTAAATGGTTTTCTCGTAAAAAGAGTCTCTCCAAAAATTAATGCGCACCTACACATTTGCATGGAAAATTAGTAAACAGATCTGGAATAAACTCTTCGGGCAAAGTGCTCTCGTTCTCATTAAAATTCATGTTAACTGACTCCCTCGTAGGCGTCTAATCGCTCATAACCAGCTCACTTCAGTTCGTAGGTATGAGCCTTGTAAAGAACGAGACAACTGAGCGGAAATTTTCTCGCTATCTCATCTATTCCCTTCACTCTCGGTCCATGACGGCAACTTCTTCGTAAGGCGAGATAGCGTATTGAATAGGGCAACGCATCCATCATCTGCTAACTTTCTTCCTGACTTGACTTCCCGTTAGAAGCATGAAGTAAGGCACCTATGGTATTCCTGATAAATCGCCACCGACGAACATTAAATATCGTTTAAGCGCACTCAAAAACAATCGTCCCACCTGAGACTGGAATGAGATTGGAAAAATTTCTGTCGCTCGAGTACGTTTTACATCCAATAGCTCGCGCGGACACTGATGAAACTCGACCTTCGCAAGGTTTAATACCTATGAATTTGGTGACGGAAGCTACCAATTTAACAATGCGGCGTACAACAGGTGAGGGAAGACCAGAGGGCCGTCAAAATCACTTTACATCGCTCGACATTAGCACGTATTAGCACTTTGTATGACCTTCGTTATTTTGAGCCAAGGCTGGCTTCTAATATAGTTTCTAGAGTGAAATTTTGTATTGACAAAATTGCGTTCGCGTTGATATCAGCCGTTTCCAAAATTCATCGGCCATTACTCTCGAATATTTTATTTTTTTGTGACAAATCGGTTAAATTTCGACCGTTTTTTTGGAAAAATTATGCAAAATGTGAATCGCTCGGATGAAAACCGTAAAAGCCAATCTTCGTGTACACGCCATTACAGAAGCGTAATCACACTTTTAAAACAAGTTTTCCTTGCAGACATTTTTTAATTGAATATCCGGATTTTACAATACTCGAAACGTGAAACATGAAATTTTTAGAATGGTTTGAAATTGTTTTCTTGGATGATTACAATGGTTTATTATTGAATGATAAACCAGAATGAAACAAGTTAGAACTTGGAAATTCCACCAAGCCTTTTGATTTCTTTCAGTTCCTGTTTTTGCTAGATATCGTGCAACAACGTTTATCTAGCGACTGATCGAATAAACCGCTTGCAACGCGCTCTCAGACATTTCTAGCATTCCTACCTCATTTTGCCCGTCAATCAGGTTATCCTAGTTGCTACTTAAGTTCGCATAACGACAGTGAAACTCTTCCGTCACCGTAAGAGATCAACTTTCCCACTAAGCGAATTTACTCAACTTCGAAGACGTTGTGAAAAATTTTACTGCTGTTATTCCAAGGCTGTTAAACCGCGACAAAAGAATAAATTCCTTCGCAAGGCTGGCAAACCATTAAATACTTGAGCGAGAATTATTTTACGTTTTGACAGCCATCGTAAAGCTAAGTTGATATATTTCTATTTCAAACAATTCAATTCTATGGTTAACCGAGATAATTATGATTTTCCTCCTTTTTGATTGGCAATATAACGATTTTCTGCAATTTACCGCTTTCATAAATATTTCTAGAATTTAAATATTTCTAAAAAAATTTAAAGTATAAAATGGAAATTTCTCAATTGTTTTTATTGATCAAATAAATTTAAACCTTGCGAAAAACGCTTTGAATTATTATGTCAGTTGTTTAATATTTTGCTTCCACAGTCATTAAGGAAAACGTAAAAACTCATTCGTAGTGTAACTATTCCGAACATTCGTGAACGTTTCAACTTGATAAATATAAGGAAAATTTCGTTTGCAGTTATCGTGATTAGGATGTTCGGATTCTACGTGCCTAGAGACGTGAAACATCAAATTTTGATGGGATTAGATATTTATTCATAAACGATTACAGTAATAGGTTTATTATTGAATAGTAATCCAAAATGACATAGGTACTGGTTAATTAAGATTCCGTATCGCTTTGAAACAACCAAAGGCGTATTGAAAAATTGTTACCTGCTTTAATTCCGCTCTAGTGACATGATTTTACGAAGTAAGAAAAACTCCTACGCTTAAGTATATTAAAAAAAAAAAAACACTACTACAACTCACTTTTATTGCCCTAATACTCAACTTATACGCTAACTTGGAATTTCCAAGCGTGGGACTCGCAATTGAATAGTGAATTTTTGCATTTCCACTGGAGACGTAGGATGGAGGTTCATTACTTCCTTCCACTGGATCTTATCTACGATTTTCCAAGCACCGGAGTTGAACCTAATAATACGATCTTGGGAAATCGTGATAGCTGAGGTCGGGGTATCGTCCGATCGTGCTTATCCAAGACCTCAACTAGAAAGGAACGGAGTTCTAGTTCGGTTCCGTTCCACTTTGTGTAAAACGCTGAAATTGCGCTCTAGGTTGGCTGTTGAACCTATTACCATCAAGCTGACGATATTGTGCTGGTGATGAAGTTCGGCTACATGGGAAAGAGGAGGACACCGGGTCTCGCCTCGCCTTTTCCGCTTCTGGAAATTGGAAACCCCGCGGAGCGGGTAGAGCGCTAATTGGAAAAAGGGCCATCATCGAGCGCTCATTTTTGGCCCCATGTTTCTCCCTTGTCAAGAGCGGACAAAGCATACACGTCAAAAGTTATGTTCTTTCATTAAGGGCGCCATTGTTTTCATATAACGATTCCCGAATATTGGAATATTGAAAAAATGTCAGATATTCGATTCGTTCGAAAGCTTTGACTGCGCGGGATTAATGGGGAAAATGTATTATTTATTACGAAGCAAGAAACCTCTGTGATTATTGTGGGGTCCTATTCGAGGCCACTAAAAATCGAGATGCTACTCAAGCAAACTCAGCTTCTGCTCGGGGCCACAAATTGCATTCTACAGCTATTGTGAGAAAACCAGAGACGTCCTTCATCTTTCATCTCTTCGTATGATCCTCACAGACGTGAACATCGGCCCGAGGCGACAATGACACCTTTACAAGTTCACAAAATAAAAATCGACGTGTCAGAAAAGGAGGCAATGCTCAAAACGCCTGGACGAAGCGTTAGAACAACTTGTGGGCTTTTGTTGGGTACTTTAGTGCCTTATACCTTTAATGCCAGCCGCGTAGACGTTCCTATAACTATTGTAAAGTCGAATTCGGAGTGGAAAAGAATTTTCGACTGAGTATTTTTCGAGCAGTGGAAAGCCAACTTGAACATATTACAGTTCCCAACCAGAATTACTGGTGGCAACATAAATCAAAGGTACGTTACAGTTCTTGTGCAATCACAATATTCTTAACCCGGCGAGGAGGAAAAAATCGCGAAAACTTCTGCTGTCCTGAATATTTGAGTTTAAACGGGTATAAAATTCAAAGAAACGATATTTTTAATCTTTTCGAGACTACTTCCTCTAATTGTTTACTTCGATCGCCGTTACTCTCGTTGAAAGGAGGATCGGTGGAAAGAATTTATCTAAATCCTTCTCCGAAGAGCCGACTTTCAATCTAAATAAGTATTTCATCATTGATGTTGAGTTAGAAAGGTTTTTTACGATAGCTCTGATCTTTGGTTTGGAGTGGAACGAATAGAAATCGTTCGGTTGTATAGAGAGGGTCAAAGCTCTTCAAAGCGTACTTTTGGCCTATCTAAATGTTCGAACATTTCAAATTTATTATGAGTTAATCGTTTCAAAATACATTGTAAACCTTAACATAAGGCTTTTGAAGATACTATGAAACAATTTTTCAAAAGAATGTTGAACCGATGATTCGGTTTGCTAATTTAATTCCGTTCTTCTGGGAATATCATCCGCGCTATGCTCTTGGTTTTTTCTAAACCACGTTTGCTTGTTATGACCGTTGAAATTCTTAATCAAAACCGCTGGCAACGGTTCATTTCGAATCTCCTGACCTCATAGCATTGTATGCCTTTCTAGTGCTATCCTAACAACATCCGTCTAGCTCAAAAGTTGATGCAGGAGGATCTATTATAGTCGTGCGGGAAAAAACCTGAAGGCGAAAAGTCGAGGAACCCGTTCCCAAGAGTTTCGTAACTGCGGTTCAGTGACCAGAAAGGCCCAAGGAGTGTGTGACCCCGAAGTACCGTTTTAATTCAAGCTCCGCCTCTAAAACTCCACATTAGGTCACGGTCGCTGATCCATTTAGTTCAATAGCATTGAATAATAATTCTCAATACTATGTTACTGCCTAGAACTCTGGTAGTTCTATAGAAATCAAATGCTTACTCAAATGAGGATTTTCGATGGGACAAAATAGCTCGGCCGGGATAAAAACTCTGCAAAAGATTGTGGTTTATTGTTCCTTCGCTTCAATAATGATTAAAGATGGCTGTCCATTGTATTCGAAAGTCGAAAAACCGTGGGTATACGATTGATTGAGAAACTGGGGCAAGGTACACTAATTTTGATAATATATTCGTAAAATAGAGACAAACTCATCAGGTGGAAAATACTTCTTTTTTATAGGCTTTCGTTCTAATTATATTGCACTTCAACATTTTATGACTGTTTCTTGGGAATTGTTGCTTATCTCGGCTAAAACTTCGCGTTGAACACCAACACTTTACCTTTTCGTTCTCCTCGTTCTTCTTCATGTTACAAAAATATGTAACAACCGCCATCTACCTACCTAACTATAGTTACTACTATATCAACTATAAGTTACGCCTCTCCATACAGGGGATAAAAACTATATAAGCAGTAGTGGAAAGGACACTATCCCGCCGAAAATGAAAAGCACGGCAGGAGGGGCGAAGCCCTTGTCCAGCCAAGATTGAGTTTTGGTGAACATTTTAATGTTAAGCTGTCGTATTTTTCTCAGAAAAGTGTTGAGCGCGTACGAACAGAATTTTTTAGATCGGATATTCGGATTCTACATGTTTTGAAACGTAAAACATCACATTTTGTGGAACCAGAAATTTTTTCTTGGGCGATTACAATGGTTTATTATTGAATAATAAGCCAACAAAAATGTTGTGGGAACTGAGTTGTTGAAACAAAACTAATGTTTGGACCCATTTTTTAAACTGATATTTTGAAATAACAATCCAACTATTTGAACTCCCATCATTTGAGAGCAGGTAATAATTATGCTAACCGATTATACACGTTTTGAAGGTAAGAGTTAAGTTGTTTACTAGGGGCTAAGTTGCTTACCACTATTGAAACGTCCTATGCTATTGACTCGTTATTTGGGGGCGTAGTTAAAAAAAATCAGGGACCGGGATAGAGCAGGATTGCCAAGATGGACGATGGTTGAATCCGGTGGAAAGGGAAGGGTTCAGATGCATTATGCATAGCGGGTCCTTGCCCTGGCCCGAGAGAACTTGGCTCTTCGTAGTTGCCCTCTCGTGCCGTCCGATCGGGAGGGCCTGATAATTTTTCGGCAACGGTGCCTGAGAGGTGACCCCGATTTTTGGTCCGGTCACGAGAGCCCCTTCGTTGTTCCAATTAGTTACTTCCTACTACGTTAATTTTACAACTTACAACTCGCTGTTGTACATTAGTAATTTGGCCGCGGATTCGAAGGAAAATTCAATGAAAAAGTTTTTCTATAGTTCTTCAAAGATAATAGAAATATTCAGCCCGCTTTGGGACCTAGATGCTTCATTAGTCGTTTCACCTCTAATGTGTCATGACCGTAGACAATTGAGCAACCAATTATATTCCTATTAGCTTTATTGGATTGCAAGTAATAAACGCTGCCAATTATTGTAAAGTGGTTTATTATTCTTTTGCTTTAATAATGATGTAAGTAGAACATACATTTGTGATCGAAGTTATTCCGAACATCTGTAAATGTTCCCACGAAACAACAGATTGGTAACTATAACCGTAGCAATTATTGTAATTGTTACCTAATCATTTTTATTTTTCTTGACTTTCAATTAAAAGCTAAATTATTCGTCAAACGGTACAGCTGTAGAGAGTGTCTTACGAGCATTCCAACGATTATAGAACGAGTATTGCTCCAAGAACTCTCGGGTTATACCATCATGCCAAATTTCTGAAAATTACCCAAATTCGACACAACAGCTGCGATAACTCGAGAACCAATAAAGCTATCGACCCCGCGATGGTCTCATTCAGCGTCCAAAAATCCATAAAAATTGATACCAAATGCACCTTTTTCTGAAAATCGATAGAAAATACGAATTTTCTCCCCCTCAAAACCCCCCGAAAATACCCTTAAAATTGAGTTAGCGATTTGGCTAAAGAATTGAGCCATTGTCAGACCTTAGATTAGCTAGTATACTTTTCAGAAAAGTGTTGACGGCGTACGGCGGACGGACAGATTGGTTTTTTATTGGACATTTGGATTCTACATGCCTTTAAACGTAAAACATCAAATTTTGAGGGGTTAGCAATTTTTTTGTTGGGCGATTCGGTACAACGGTTTATTATTATAATAAACCAATATTATTCAACCCTTTATAAGTACACCTGCCGATCCGATTCTCCATCGCGTCAATCTACTACAAGATACTATACTATTTTTTGTTCGCTTGAAACGTTTTTCGCCACGTTTCTAACTATAATATTAAAACCGCTTGGAAACTTGATTATCTCTAATTGAGAGCATTTCAATCTCGATAATTTGATTAAAGTCGACAATTCGAATTGAAAAATTTATTTAGTTAAAAAATTTATCACACTTTTACATTTCGCAGTGCATTCCAATCCTTGGACACCTCAATCTTAATTTCTTAATGTATCCGGTTCCCGTGTGGCTGTCATTAGTGAAAGTATATCAGTCATCAACTCGGCAGTACGAACGGTCGTTTCAAGTGTCGCTCAAGGTCTACGAGGGCTCGCACCTAAGTCACTGCCATTGCTTGAACTCAACCAGTAGCGATGAGCCACCGCGAAGGCGACGTTTCGTAATTCTTTTTTGCCGAGACACAAGCTCGCTCTATTGGTCGGGAGAGGTCCCTGGTCGCGATTGGATCCGGCCTTTGGTGAGAGAGAAGGAATGTAAGGAAGAGTAAGCAAGACTGGTCAGAATCTCGATCAAGGTCGACCTGCGTAGTGTCGCCGGTAACCATGAGCCAAGAACGTCCATATCCAAATCGAAATTCGCATTGATAAAACGCAGTTTTTATTAAACTAACGCTTCTCGCTCGCTATACCCCTAAAAACCTCACCTATGATCTACTATTCGGAATATTTTTTACAAACTAATTTTCAACTCAAAAAGTTTCCATTTGTTCTCATTAAAATGGGCATTGGAGAATCCAGTTATTTTTTCGTTTCCTCCAATATCAGCTTGATTCAAAATGTGAAAATTTGTCTGTCGGTTGAGTATTGTTTCCCTTCATAAATTCAGTTTCTAGCCGTGGGATTTATTCGATATCACGGGATTGCATGTGTGAGTATTGAAGAAATGCCGTCTTCGCTAGGCACGTCGAACTCCCTTGAAAATTTGTCACGTAGTTAGTTTTCCCGTTTGCATAATCATCATCTCTTGTTTACGATGCGGTTCGAGCCTGGTTGTAACGTGACCTCGAATCACGGTTCTCGAATATTCCCCATTATGCATTCTATGCGCGCCAAATTATGCACCTGAAGACCTAGGTATGTACGTCCACATTATAAAATCAAACGCGATTTCTTTTCAAAAAGTGAAACAAAATAAACTGAGAAAAATGAAAAATATTTGAAGAAATATTCAAGTGCGACATATTTTACATCCTGAGGGAAAATATTTCTCAACTTCATCTGTCGAAAATTACTGCAAAACTATTAGGCGAATCTTGGACGAGAGAAACCAGCTCAATCAACCTTAGCGAGTGGCTGGACCACAGTAGTTGTACGATGGATTTCTTTTTTTGCCACAGGGTAAACGATGCGTATCCGATTCGAAAAACGCTGCAAATTATTGTACAGTGGTTTTTTGTTCCTTCGCTTTAATAATGATTTAGGTAGATCATCCATTTGTGATAGTAATTATTTCGAACATTTGTCAACGTCCCCACAGAGAAACAGATTGGTTGGTAACTATGAGGGAAATAGTTGCTACGATTTTATTCAAGCGCATTGTATTGTATCCTTCATATAAAAAAATCCCCATTTGCCATTTCACAAAACTTGTCTCGTTTCCTTTGGATCACACAATGTACTTCCATCTTATGCATTTTTTTCATTATTTAGATCATTACTGGCCGTGAAAATCAATATATTTTGACACTAGAGGTCTTTAAATGTTTGTAACTACGAGTGAATAGTGCCTGATTTTTATTGCTCGCGTCACACACCATACATCCGAGCTATTCGCTTATTGTTAGTATTTAGAAACCTTCACAATCCCCAAAAGGAATGTCTATTTGAATGTTTAAGGTCGTGAAATGTCGATTGATTTTTAACGTTGTATGTCGCGCAATAATTGGTTTTAACATTTTAGGATATCCAAATATCGTTTGTATTTTGTATGCGGGTTTTGTATGAATTTCTTGATGTTATAATTGGTCATACCTGTTACCGACTCAAACTTAGATGTACTATGCAGATCTATCATGCATCTATGCGTTTTTTGGACGTTTGGCTCAAATTAGCCGGGCTCTTCATTTCCGAGTTGCAATAAATTTACAGGCGCTTTCCACTATTACCTGACTCTTCTTTTTTTTATTAAGTTGGTCACTTACATTCTGTTTTTATTTAAGAGTATAAAAATTTAAGAAATAAAAATATTAATTAAGTATCACTATTTTTGAGGCATTGAAATCGGCGGTAAAGTATAAAAGAGACGCATATCAGAGATCACTCTCAATACGAAATGGATTGAAATTAGTTCAGTATTAACTATGGAGCCTAGTCATCGTGAAATACGTTGCATCTAGTGTATTCAATCTGCAAACGTGGCATGAATTGTCGAGTTATGTACACTCATTATTTTCATAATATATTCAACCCATACATTTCATATACATAACTAAATTAAATGTCTTGCAGAAATAAATGTAATCAGCATTCCCCTCGCAGAGTAAACTGAATTTGATTGATTAATATTCAGCTGTAGCCGGTAGAACGAATTGCTTTCTCGTTTAACCGCCGTTGTTCGGTTTCCAGTACGCGTATCTTGAAATCCCATGAATTATTTGACGCTCTTTCGAATGCTAATTCGAGTTTGGAGTAGGAATAAAGTATTTTTGATCGATATTACTCCAACTGATTTTTCAGCATTTTTTCCAATTTCCTTTCGAATAATGCAGATTTTGCATAAATGCCGTGATGTGTAAATTAGGTTTAAAGGTGTAAACTTTTTAAACGTAAAAATCTTTTTATTTATTCTACATTTTGTGTTATTATTATTTTTTTTATTATTTAATTTATTTATATATTTTTTAATTTTTATTTATTTTTATTTTACTTTATTTTATTTATTTTTTTTTTGCAGCTGGCGGTCCTACGGCGGAAGAGGGCTACTTCGGACCGTGGCAGACCTGCAAGTATCTCCTGTACGGACGACGGAAATGCGGCGAAGGCTCGACCAGGTTCAAACCAGTCGGTACGTTTGGAAACAGTAGATGACGATATTTAAGCCTTGCTAAGTAAATTAAATTGTAGACATTCCATTGGCGCCAAAAACGATTAGACGATTAGAAAATCACTGTTTTCCTTGATAGGAAGTAATTTCAAATAGCCATAGCCACCATTATTTTTTTCTACTTCCATGTCTACGTACCTAGTAAATGTATCGTCCAAAAAGTCGAATCGGAAGAGATTTTTAATTAGTATACTCAGAAACACTTTCTGAATTAGAAAGACACAACACATGAATCTTCATATCTCCGTGAAAAAAAATCGAAGAAATTTTTAAAGAATGTTTTCCCAGTAATTATGAAAAGTTAGCCGTTTCCAGATTTTGGATAATACACTGTACTTCCGGGATATATAACCGTTCACATTTTTTCTGTCTTTTTTTTTTTTTTTTTTTTTTTTTTTTCAAGAAACAATTGTATATGACTTTTGTCATAAAATTGCCTTTTGTTTTCTATTTTTAAAGATATTTAGGAGCTTCTGAAAGCGGTAGAGCGGGGTTTGGGGCACAAATAATACATGTCCGACTACAGTAATTCCTTTATTGTTTCAGGGGCTGTGTACCTTGCTGGCCTGGTAGCTCTGACCGGCACCTGCGTCCTTGCCGGTTTCTGCATACTAAGCATTATCCAACTCTCAATGGTCGTCTCCAAAGAAAAAGTTGTCTGTTCATACTCCTTCGTCGTACTCGCCAAAATGTCCCTTTCTCTTCTAGCTGGTAATTTTTTCCCATTAATTATATTTCAGATATTGCCAACTTCGCACCTGTGACAGTCGAGAACACTGTCTGAAATTGTTTGAATTTTCTCCCTTAAAAATATGTTGTTTTTCAACGAACTCATCTCATCTCCATTTTTACAGCTCTCATTTCCATAGTAAGTGCAATACTCTTCGCCCTGCAGACTGACGACAGGGAGAACGATTTCGTCATCACGCGAGGGGAATCGTTTTATATCCAGGTAATATGATTTCCTCTGAATACCATCGAAGATTGTTTTGGAATTAATATTGGATGTTTATCGTCAGTAATCTGTCAAGCTTCATCGCCATTACAAAAAATAGCTAAAAAAAATTGTTGAAGTTATGTTTAAAAAAGGAACCGTGCATTATATTTTTTTATGCTGGTGTTTTGCAGATTATCGTCATAGTACTGACGTTTCTACTATTTGTGGCAACGATATACGATGTGCTGTTCTCGAGGCGGCTTGGCGGAGACCCGACTATGGTCAGCAGAGACCCAAGTGGTGAAGCTGCCACTACGTTCAATAACCCAGGCTTCAAAGAGCGCAAAGGTATGTTTTTCAAGCTAATAATCGCATTTTTACGTGAATTTACATTTAAAAAATTTAGCGGTTTTGAGTGGAAATTATCGTTTCTATTTATCACAGATGTGATCATCAATAATTATTATACTTCTTTAAAACACTATTTCCGTGTGAAAAAAAAATAATAAAAATCAAATAAAAGAAAATAAAAAAAAATCAGAAGAAAAGCGCGAAAGAATAGTAGTGGGGAAACAAAGGAGAGTTGCCTACATCACTAACCCAATTTCGCTACATAGAGCGTATACATTCCACCCCATCTACCATCCGGCCAACCTCTTGGCCACCTTAAACTCAAGACTTGAAAACTGCTGCCATTGACAACGTAGTTGCTTCCTTCGGTTTGAGCCCTTTCTCAAACTTGTCAACTTCGCTATAGTCCTTGATTTTTACAGATGCAATTTCAGGCCTTTGAGCCGTCAATACGTCATCTCTGTGGCATGTACTTTTGAAATAAAAATATGAAAAGTTCCATGTGAATTCACTATAGATGATTTTTAACCGAATAATACAATTGACTTATTAAAGCATAATAATGATATTTTCCTTGAGCAAATAACCGTTTTTTATGGGATGCCCAAATTTGTTTTATGTACTCGTATGTTGCTATTTGTGAACTGACCATCTTCATTTGTAAACATTTTTTCAAGTGGAAATCGACCTTTTCACCTAGGGAAAAAGTACATTTCTCACAAAAAAAAATGACATTTTTTCTTAAAGGATAGATGTCAGTTTCTGTTGTTTTTCAACTAACATGGAGTAGGTGCAATAATCTAGTATAAATTGCTTCACTAACTTCTTCAATTTCATCTATAGGGATATCGATGACTGATGCCAGCGGGAAGCCCTATACGCGAGGAAGTTCAAACGGTTCGATGGCAACACTGTCGACAACGTTGTCGTCGAACGGGTCGACAGTTGGGACAGCACCATCGTCGCTGCCGCGCAGCCCGCTCCGTTCAAGCTTGAAGAAGCCCAAAAACACGAATGGAAACCAAGAGGGCGCCGCGCCCGGACTTGGAATTCAAAATCCGGGATTTTCCGGCAGTTCACCGACACCTTCAAGGAACGGCTCTGTAAAACGAGTTCGCATCCAAACAAACAGCACTGCTGTCTAAAAGCATATTGATAGTCATGAAGGGAACTTCAGAGAGAAAGTGCGCAGCACTGAATGTAGTTTATGGAATGTGCCATCACACGAAAGTAGAATGATTTATGTTCCCCGCGAATCTTGCTTGGCGGGTGATTTGAATGTTTTAAGAGCTCCTCTGACAGCTTTTATCACTGAACAAATGTTTTTTAAATCAATTTTGTTCAATAGTTTGTATTAAATAGCCCTGAGCTAATTAAATTTATATTGGAAAACTTCGCAAGGGATTACGACCTGAGCACTCCTATCAGCATAGTATGCGATTTGAGACTGAGCAGAGTGACCAACCGAGAAAACCTGCAGTCAATGGCAAGGTGACTCAAAATTCGATTGTAGTAGTAAATTTGGTTTTTTCTTCTTTTTTTTCCCGTACAATTCGAGGTGCAAATGGGAGAATTGTGAGGAAATAGGGCAGAAAAGTTTGTCCGCACTGTTGCGAGATTTATAATTATATAACAACGAATGGCCACTGCATTTGAACAAATAAAACGTATTGAAGAATTAAAAATTACTTCGATTTTTTTCACTTTGTGCTGTCAGTGGAGGTCTTGTGACATTGACAAACATCATGGATATTCATAACAGGCATTAAGTGCCATGTTTTGTCAATGGGAGCTTGTCTGGACACCGCACGGTGGTTTGCATACAGCACTTTTCAGGACCATTTCTCAATAATATGTTATTAATTTGTTATTCGTCCATTTAATAATAATGATAACTTGTGAAAACCATTTGGATCCTCATAAGAATTAAGAGGACTCTTAGTACGTAACGAATTGTAAGTATTGTTGGACAATTTTTGAATCTCGAAGTGCCCATTCGTTTCAATTTGATGCCCGAAAGTGGAAGTTGCACTGCATTCCTCCAGGTGAAATTCGTCTAATAATCTCCGAAGATAATTGTGCCAATGAGGGGAAATAAGATCCAGAGCAGCACACTAGGGTAACTGTGGGTTAGGAAGATTTTATGGTGCAATGTCAAACGTAATTTCGTGTGTAAGTATTTTTGCGTGTAAGTACATTTGAGGACTGTGATCTGTTGTCGCAATAGCTGGACCTTTTTTTAAAAACGAGGTCTGAAATCTGTTCTCGAAACATTCAATCGACATTGGCGAGATTTGAGAAAGCAGGGCTTCCTTGAGATGGAGAGTTCCATAAATATGTTCAATGAGATACGCTTTGAGCCGGGTTTGATTCATTATAACAAGCTTTGAAGGTAATAGGGGCCATTTTGTGGACACTGGGTAAATTATTGTTTCAAAAAAGTTGCTATCGATTAGAAAACTCAGCTGCTAAAATGGAAAATGTAAGAGAAAAAAGACAGGAATAGATATAAGACTGAAAATCATAATAAAAGGCTGGCCAATAACTTACAGCGCCAATAGAAGCTGAAAATCAACCGATTCTAAAAAGGTATTGAATCAATCTTGGCCTCATTTCGAGCCAAAAATCGTATTTTAAATAATTCGTTCTTTTAGATTTGGAGGAATATCATTAGTTATTCAGAGAAACCCGGTCCAAAGCATGTACTAATTGAACCGAACAATTCTTGTTGCTGTATAAGCCCAGAACAGCCGAGGTGATTTATAAAAAGGTTAGCAATGGTTGCAGTCGATTCTGTTTTTATTTTTTGTTATCATTTATATTCTTCAAGAAAGAAAATACTACTGTTTTTTCGTTATCACGATGAATTTTCATCTTTTTACACAGATTTGTTTAGATTATTTCCATCGTTTAATTTATTTGTGTACATAGCTTTAAAAATTGAGATTTGAAATTTTATTGAGATTTCGACAGGCTGTAATTGTGCTGTAGAAAAATATTCGATCAAGCAGCGGCAGTAATTCGGTGAGATTCTTTCTTCTGGCAGATTCGTGTTGTTCGAGAATGTACGAGGGATTTAGCACCAATATATTCGAAATCTAAGAATGGTAGAAAATATAGGGTCATAATATAATTAAAAAGTACAGATTATATAGCCGTTTTTGCTCATATTAACAAGCAATTAGTCTTGTCTTCCCTTTATGATAGTAATCGATGCACAATAAGTATGAAATTGAAATCAAAACTCTGTTTTTTAGAATACTATTTTGTACGAAAAGCCTACGCCTGTAGAAATGATCTGCAAATTAACGTACTATTATCTGAAATAATGTGTAGGGCAGGGTATGGCAGTGTCTCAAGAAGATAAGCAATTGCCGATGAACGCGCGTGCCGACAAAATCATCAAATACGTAAACTGTTGCGCAAATTTATATTTCCTCGTGTACTCACTAATGAACCTCATTTAATGTCACCTAAGTATAGCGAAGAGATGACCGCAAATTCAACGTAGGTAGTTTAACGTTAAGTGTTTGTATTAATCTTCCGTCCATTTCCTAGGTGTAAGTGAAAATTCTATGTGAACTGATGTTCAAATGTAGCGTGATTGTCATTGTTGTATAAAAATGAAATAAAATATATTATTATGTACGTTGGAGTGAAATCTATTGGTGGAAGGAACCCAAGCAACTATAAAGAAATACTCGGCTTTGAATTTAGTTTATCGGGACGGAAGTGAAAATAATTGGCAATAGTGAAACTAGCAAGATGAACAATTTTGCATCCTCGCCTCTAAATTAAAAACCACAATAGGTACTCCTACACAAGAAAAAAACCGTAATTGCATTTGAGAAGTGGATAAAACATAAGCTAATCTAAATAATATTGTATGCAATTTATTAACAATTTAGGCACATTAAGATCTGTCAGTCACAACTATTGGAATCACTGTTCATATCCTTTGGATTTGCACTTGGAACGGATGTTGACGCGGCTTCATCGGCGTTTCGTACTCGAACTACAAGTATCGAATTTTTGGCTGCCTTGATCCTGGACCAGCGCCCGAGCCTGTGTTCTTGGCCAACGCCGATGATCAAATGGCTGCCATCTGGTGTGAAGGAAAGTACGTTGATAAAACCTTGAACGGCTATGGTAGCAATTTCAGTGGCTCCGCGGTAGTTATCGTCGCATTTCCAAAGTCGTACAAAACCATCTGACGAGCCAGATGCGAACACTTCGGTATTAGGAATACATGCGATGCTGACGATCCAATTTGGCTCACCGGATTTACCAACACCATGAGCGTTAGGTATTCTATGAAAAATAGAAAATAATTTTAGGAAATTATGAAATCAATTTTTCTGAGGTATGCTATCCATGAATATCATGAAAAACTTCATGACCTACTTGTGCAAAGGTTTCTTCTTGTTCACTCCCCAAACGCAGACGAATCCGTCATCGCCACATGTTACAAAATGAACGTCACTAAGCCTTTTCACTGAATCTATGCTTTTCTGGTGGCCATTGAAAATCAGCTGCGATTCCTCGTCGATTTTCCACACTCGAGCGGACATATCAGAGCCGCCGCCGGTGACAACCCTGCAACATCAGAGTCTATTATGAGGGAACGAGGGGAAAATTAAAATTCTATCTCCATACAGAGGTACAAGAAACAATTTTTCCGACCTGTAGTTTTCTGATGCCACGGTCAAAATTAATTGTGGGACGAGAAACCCGCCGTGAGTGTCTGTGATTCATTGACGATGGGATTTACGGTTACAAGAATGACAAAGCTGTCGTCTGCTTCCAATTAAGTTTCATTTTCTCATATTTTCTCAACAAACATATTTTCTCTCAACATTTTCTCAACCATACCTATCTTTGGAAAGTGAGTCCAATGAAGATATAGGCGCCTGGTGGCCGAATAAAGTTTCAACATAGGCCCTTTCCGGTACGCTCCAGACCTTAACAGTTTTGTCGCTCGAGGCACTGTAGAGAGTTTGGGTGAATCGACAAAACGCAAGCCCAGTAACAGCAGCACGATGGCCCTTGAATGTAAAGACGTGGGCCAGAGACGCTGCATCCCACATCTGTAAATATAAAAGTTATAAAGAAAAGAAAATTACTTACATGATAATTGAAAAAAAAATTTAATAAGTATTAAATATATCTTGTAAGAAGATCCATAGTACGCCGAAACTGCAAGACTATTAGGCCACAAAAATAAACACCATGGATTATTCAGATTTGGAAAAAATTAATAGATTGATGCATTCAACGTTTGCAATCACATATGGCTTTATTTAGTTAAATAAGAAGCAAATTTAGCATAGAGGAAGAAACTTACTTGGATTTGGAAACCCTTATCACTAGCAGCGAGATAGCGACCCTCGGAAGACACGGCGAGACAAAGTATAGAAGAAGCGTGGAGATTTAAGTTGGACGGGTCCTTGTATCTGGGAGGTATACTGCCCAATTTCTGTCGACTGACTAACGACCATTTGACTATACTGCAGTCTTTTGAGCCGCTGAACAGATATTGGGCATCTTCACTAACCGCTAGGCATGTAATAGATAATTTATGATCTGGGCATCGGAGACGGACGATTGAAGAATCGGGGTATTCTCGGAGCAGCTGATCAGCCACCCGACGCTTGAACTTGCCCTCCTGTTTGAGAACATCTTCACGAAGCCGGCTCAGGATTGCTCCATTTTCGACAATACCTGCAATCCATGGTAAGTATCATTAAAAGCTTTCAAAATGATATAGTTGCTACCACAGATAGTTACTGTCACAGATACCAAGATAGTTGCTGTCATTCTTTCATAAACTCCCCCAATGGTTCAGTCTTTGCAAGACTCCAAGACCATAATTATATAAATATACCGTTCGCCCTGCGTCCCAGGCCATCATCCCCGCTCCTCAGACCAGATTATGGAGTACCAATAGGCATATATTATATATTTCAGTTTAACGTTTGTACTTAGACTACTCCCTGAAGAAATGCTGTCTCCTCTTAACCTCTTGTCTCCTCCCAGTACAAGAAAAAAATAATTCCCTGGCTTATTGACAATGTCGATAATTGTGCGCAGATGTTAAGTAGTATTTATGTTGTGTAAGACCAGGATACATATCCCGCAGAAATAGAATATTTATTTTGTGTTTTTTATTCTTTCTTTTGTTTAATTTATTGTATCAACTCCCCCTTACCGCACAGGACGTGGTTTGGGGTACATTCCTGTACCAAGATGAGTTTTATTTTGTTATGTTCATTCAACAAATTTAATAAATCAATATTCATTCACATCAGGCTCTAATGAGTTTTCAGTACATTTACGAGGAAGAGGAGGGTTATTGCTGTTAAAATTACGAGGAAGGCTGTATTGCGACCCTAATGAAGATACTGTGCACTGAACAAAACATTTTTAAATTCAAAATTAGGGAGGGTGAAAATTTAAAGTGTTAGATTCGAGAAGAAAAAAATTTAAATCGTTAGATTACGGTGAGAACCTTACCTCCGTCTGCTTTCTTCCTTTCTTCTTCCTGTATTTCTTCGAGGTACTGTTTGGCCAGTTGCAGTTTCTTTTCTTGAGGCGTAATATGCTCTTCCTCGTCTGATTCTAACTGCGCCAGCTTTTGATTCTGATTTTCGAGCTCATCTTCATCACTGGTGATCTCTTCGTCGCCAACTCGATCCGATTGGGACAATTTTCGTTTCTTATTCGCGCGCCGATTCGGCGCATCGTGAACTTTAACTTTTTTCCCTTTCTGAGGACGTTTGCCAACCTTTTTATCAGCTTGACCGCCCGCGGTTTTAGGGCGGATGAAAAACGAGGACATTTCAACCGAATTATTAAAACTGAGTGTCAACACATAAGAAAGTTCTCATGAAACCGTTCTCTTAATATTATTGATCTCATGAAACCGCTCTCTTATTATTATTAAAAGTATACACAAGCAACACGAACGCGAAGTACACGTGGGGAGCGCAACAGTGAATTCCACAACAAACACGAGCTATCGAGGTAGAGTTAACCACTCCTTATCATACTGATAAGATAGTTCATGCAACCGCCGTCGTCCTAGGAAATTACGATTATTCAGAATAATTTTGATATTTTTTTGCTAGGGACAATTAATTTCAAATTTTAATGTTTAGTATTTTTCTGATTTCAACTATAAAAAATCATAGTATTTGCACAAGAGAAAAAAAATTATCTTACCACTCCTCGAAATTCGATGATTTACATTTTATGGCATGTATACTCGGAATATCCAATAGAAAAAATCTGTTCGTCAGCCACTAACACTTTTTTGTGAAAACAAAATACATTGCATAATTGCATTTATTGCATAAATTTATAGATAGCAGTTAATAAAACGCCATTTTAAATGCGGTTGCTGGTTGGGAACTGGCAGAACTCCTTATCTCTAGTTTTCTCACTGTGATAGCAGCTAATGTTTATATTTATCTTTATATCGAGTTATATTGAAATGGAATGAAAAAAATCTTTCTTCTGTTATTGCATCACTCGCAAATTGCAAATCTCTCTGAGCATGAGCTGTCTACCGCTTGTATCCGTTTTGCGCACTAAAGGAAATTTTTCAGTTTATTGACTTTGTATTGTTCATGTGGAACAAAAGAGCTCTCTCGCTTAGTTGACAGTGACATTTTCCGGTAAGTGTTAATAATTAATATCTCTGGACCTCCTTTTGATTGGCATACCTTGAACATTTGGTTTTAAGGCCTCGCCAGCTTCTCTTGATGTTTAGCGGCCCTGAAAATCGCTAGTGAATATTCTCTAAACCCTGATCATTTCATGGGCCCTCTGTTTTAGAAGTGAAATCATGAGTCTCCGTAGGTTATTCTGCCGGTTGCCTCAGATTTGCAAATTCGCACCTTTCGACCGACCTGCTCGCGTCTGCAGCCGCCTTCGAATGAATAGTTTCGCCTACGTTGATGTGAGTCCTCGGTTGTGACGATGACATCCAGAAATCCATGAGCCATTTCATTGTTTCCTAGTCGCTTTGGACATCCTCCGGCCCAGTTACTACACTACGTGTCGTTTCCCGAATTTTCTCAAGTACTCGGCCAAGAATAAAATGCTGCAAATGATTGTGGGCCATTTTCAAATTACTGGCCGATTTCAGTGTTTGAATATCATGAAAAATAATGTGATCGAAATGGCTTTTGCCGTAGTTAATTTAACTTTTGGCTCGCCCGATTCCATGCTCAGGCAAAATTACAATTCATGTTTTCTACAAATTTTCAAACTGTGACGGTAACGACATTCGAATTTTGCAAATCCGGCTGTTCAATTCAGGATGCCTTACTTTTTCGAAAAATGGTGTTTTGAATAAATGTTCAGAAGTCGAAGGGTTGAGACCACATCTGGATTGGTAAAAATGAGAGTAGGTAAAATAAACTAAAATTATCTAAATGGTTTCATTTATAAAAAAATAATAATAATAACTCTCAGAATGACCAGTATTTTTATATCAACAATTCTTACTTACATTTTTGAGCCACTCTTTACAGGACCCGGCTTGAAAACCATTTCATCGTATAGATCGATAAATCCTCGAGCTATACCCCATGCAAAATTTCTGAAAATCTCCCAAATTCTACACCAATACTTATTTTCTCCCCCTCAAATCCTCCCAAAAATACCCTTAAAACAGAGATAGCGACTAGGTTAAAGAATTGAGCCAATGCTGGGCCAAGATTGATTTTTGTTGATAGAATTTAGCTTTTATAGTTTCATCAAAAAAGTGTTGACGGTGGACGGACATTTTTAAAAAATTGAATATTCTAATTCTACATGCCTTGAACGTAAAACATCAACGTTTTCAAAACCAAGTAAAACATCAAATTTTGAGGAGGATTTAGACAATTTTTTTCTTCTAGGGCGATTACAATGGTTCATTATTGAATAATGAATCAATATTCAGAGAGTGAGACGTCTAGTTTTCCTTGATTCACCATCCTAGGAATTGATGCAACAATGGGAAAAATATTGAAAATTCTTTTTCAAAAGATGTAACCTAATCGAAGATTTAAATTGCAGGGAAGAAGAATTTCTCGATACTCTTGTCTCACAGTGCCAAGTCGACAAGTGCTTGGTAAACTTGAAGGCAAACTTCAACTTGGGTTTACATGTAAAGTTTGCCACACGCGCAACAACAAAAACATTTCCAAAATCGCTTACACCAAAGGAGTCGTGATTGTGAAGTATGTTTTACCTTATGAGCGTACATCACATTTGTACTTGGGCATGGTTTCGAATCTCTGTAAAATTCCTGTCGTCTTTTCCTTTTGCTACATTATTTTTGCACTTGTCATCAGGTGTGACGGGTGTGCGAATAACCATCTTATTGCGGACAATCTCGGATGGTTTTCAGACATGAACGGCAAACGTAATATAGAAGATATATTAGCTGAAAAAGGGGAATCTGTTCAAAAAGTGATCACCGAGAGCACTCTTGAAGTTGAACACGCCGGTCTTCCGAAGAGTGACGTGACCGAAGTGGACAAACTCGAAGTGGAATCTGAGCAAGTGAAATTGCTCAAATAGAAAAGAAAAAATGTCAGCGTGATGTTCTTTGTTGTTATGTTTTTATAATTTATTTAATTCGTCGTTCGTGTTGACGGTTTATAAAATACCCCTTGAGATCTCTGCTAGATCCTAGTTCAGAAACATTTAATGGGTTAGGTAAATGCATCACAGGCTCACACAGGACTTCCCTGAAATAATGTACACACTCGTTTACAAGAATCCTAGGTAAAATAATTTCAACACCCATATTTTGTTAAGTTTTATTTTTAGGAATGCAACAACTGGATGAGCTGATCCAATAACACGAATTAATGGGTAACTTGGATTACCTACTTTCTTTTAAAGAATAAATATTTTTTCCAAACATCGTCGCAGGCGATTCAGTCATAAATATCACGATTAGGCACTTGAAGTGGGCATCTTAAAGATTGCTCAAGTATGATAAACGTTAATGATTTAGTATTTGAACCATATGAACTGTATGATAAAATAAAAGTTCCTCGGAAGTGGAAGCCATAACAATCGATGGAATCAACTGATCAGAAAATCAAGATTCAAATCAACGGTCGAGTCTAAATTTTACAAATTTTGTCCTCACGTTAATTCGGTCACTAACCGTTTATATGGTCGTATCAAGGGAACCCGATAAACTGAACACGACGATATATCCTCGTCAGTTCAGGCCACTGAACAAATATGTGGTCTGCAAAGAACAAGAGTATCTTCCCTGTGAGGGAAAGAGACTTGACTCGACAGAAGCTTTCAAAAAAGACTATCCTGTTGTTCGGCTGTATACAGGCTGCTCTTAATAGGAAAGCGATGAGGCACACTGGAATGCAGGTTCCAGGACCATTGCAAAGCACCAACTCTGGCCTGCAACAAAAAAAGGCACCTTATGAATTTCAAAGTAAAGCAGGTTTTTACTTCCATGTTAACGCAGTTTGATGAAAATAACTCGTAACTTTCAAAGAAGACTTTTCCAGCAAAAAACCAAATTTGACTAGCGATTTTTGATAGCAACGGAAGAACATTTTTGAAAACTTTCCCATCAGTCGCTTAGCAAAATATCACTTGACACTTTGCCTAGATTATTGTTTATAAATGGACGCATTCCAATGGGCGGAGCTAACGAGTCCCTACCGTGTGTTGCGGGATCAAACACAAAACGCATCAAGAACAAATTTGAAGGAGGCTCGTGCTTCAAGAAGGGTTCACAGTCTTCGCTCAAATGCGTCTGCATTGGTGTGGTCAGCATCTTGATAGACTACACGACGCGGGAAATTTCACTGAATGTTAGCCAAACTACAGCGATCCGAAGAAAATACAGAATTTCCATTAAAAAATTGGGACTATAGTTATTATGAAACCTAAGTAATGAGACCATGATCTTGAGGTATACGTTTCCAGAATTTGGAAACATTGATTGCGCTTGATTGGACTTTGAATTATTTATGCGATCATTTACTTCCGAAACACGACGGGAAATTCACTAACGTTCCGGCATATCCCATTGATTAGACGACTAGATTCAACTAATCTCAAACGGGAACCTGATTATGTTCGTACAGTAATTTCTATACAGCACGTTTAGGGCGGTAAAAACGGACTGCGAATTCTCTTAATTTTCATAGTTAATTACCAATAAATTACAACGAAATTATACATCACCTGTGGTACAACATGTGCGGAATGACGCGAATTATCGACCAGATTGTCGTGAAGATGCTCGAAAAAAACGACTGCCCAACGTGTCGGGCTCTTGGTACTTTCACGACGACATAGTCGCCTTTATTGTTATATTCGATGGAGATTATTTTCATTTCTGACGTGATATCCGTGTCAGCCATGATGTAAATTCGTGGCCGGTACCGACGAACGTCGAGATGCTGTGTGATCTTCAGCAGTTCAGCTGTGTGTCCTCCAGAGCCGATGACTAGCATAGTTTTTACAGGGAGGCTGAGCGAGCGGACGTCTTCGGGAGGACGACGCATCGTGAACACCTGGTGCATCAGGATTAAACATCGCGCAGCAAAGGCGATCACCGCGACAACAATAATAAAACCCAACATACTTTGTCGATTTCGGTCAATAATGTCACATGGCTGTGATGAACTAAGAACAATCCGATTGAAACTCCGTTAAATCACACACGATATTACATTTTATCCTTTCAGATTTGTTTTCCAGTTACCACTAAGCCCAAATATAGAATGTACCAGGGTCGCGTAAAATCAAACTCGTAAGTTGAAGAAGTCACGTCAGTATGACACAGAAGACGGTAGTCTTATCATATCAATAATGTTTACATCTGTAGCAGACGTAGATCATTTTGTCAAAATTCGTATCCTCTTCTCTGATTTTTTTTCATAATTCATCAAAAGATCTTTTTCGGGTACGAAAAATCTGAATACGATTGAAGCTCATATATGCATTGGAAGTTGTAGAAGAAACGTGCGACATACGCCAACCTCTTGGCTACGTTTCTTTTATGTTAGCCAAAGCCCCTCACAAAGTCTCGTCTTGAAAAGCGAGCTCTCTTGTGGGCTATTCGAGAAGTAAAGAAGTTGGATTGTGGAGTGAGAACAGAGAAGCATCAATCCGAAGCAGCCGCGAGTTGAAGTTTTAAGCTTTCCGTCTGAATAATCTCTTGCCCACGAAATTTAACTCGAGTTGGAACTTTTTTGTACGCGCATCGACTTCTTTACGCGACGATTGTAGTGATAATTTAAATGGTGAAGCAGCGACTCACGTGAACGTCACTGAAGAAGCCTCGTCGGCGGATAGAATGATTTTTTATTTGTAGTTTGGTACGATTCGTAAGACATTCTTAAGCATAAGAGATGCTCGGCGGATGCATTTTATGAGCAAGATTATTGAAGCGTTCAATTATTGGTAAAGTGGACTGATCGAAAAAGATGGCTCTACCGAAAAGAAAAGAAATTTACAAATACGAAGCACCCTGGCCGCTTTACTGTATGAACTGGTCCGTAAGGCCGGATAAACGATTTCGCCTTGCGTTGGGCAGTTTTGTCGAAGAATACAACAATAAAGTTCAAATTGTGAGTCTCGATGAGGACACGTCCGAGTTCAGCTCGAAGAGCACCTTCGATCATCCATATCCGACGACGAAAATCATGTGGATACCAGACAGCAAAGGTTGGTCAATCATGAATATTATTGTAGTAGAGGGGTTGTGAGGGGGAGAAAAACCAGGCGACTTATTCTCCAGATTTTTAATGGCTGGCCGAGCACTTTCGCCCTGAAGATGCCCGAATGGGCGAAAGTGCTCGGCCAGCCATTAAAAATCTGGAGAATAAGTCGCCTGGGTTTTCTCCCCCTCACAACCCCTCTACTACAATAAATGCGACGACAACCAAACGAAGATGAATATTATTGTTAATCAATGCAAGCGTAAGTACATAATTATGTAGTATTAGACAAGCATTGTATTTTGGGGAGAGAGGGAGATAAACACGGCGACTCTTTCTCCTTTGTTTCTTTTATTTGCCGAGATCTTTCGGCCATTCGAGCATCTTCAGGGGTTCCTAGTACGACACGTCACAAATCATATAATTATTATCACATTGGAGGTACAAGTTTAATTGTCAGTTGCTATTATTAGTTATATCTGCTTACATAATTATGTCCATCTGGTACCTATGGTCGAGTCTGGCGTGGAAAATTAAATGTTATCGTGTCGTCCTGTGGAAATAGTTAAAAATTCATGTTTATTTACATTTTTGTACAAGTGAACTAACGCTGGATGGTTTGTTGCTTCCAACCTGTACTATGAAACACCATATTACAGACTGCGCATGCTGAATGAGTCCCTACAGCTACATTATTCATGTAGCGGGGTCTGTCCCAGACTGTACACCTCAAACCTTAACGGATTTCTTATTCCTGATTTTCCTAATTCTTTCTTCCAGGTGTCTTCCCAGATCTTCTGGCGACCAGTGGGGACTACTTGCGAATCTGGAGAGCTGGCGAACCGGAGACTCGCCTCGAATGCGTTTTGAACAATAACAAAAATTCCGATTTCTGCGCTCCGCTGACATGTTTCGACTGGAATGAAGTCGACCCAAATCTGATTGGAACGTCTAGCATTGATACAACTTGCACAATTTGGGGACTTGAAACGCAGCAGGTGCAAATCAATCAAAATAATTATCCATTCTCTACTATGCATTTCTCAACCACAATAGATTGACCTCAAAGATACATTTTTTACTTATTTATTTTTATTGTAATTGTGGTGCAGGTCGTTGGGCGGGTTAATACAGTGATGGGCCACGTGAAGACACAACTGATCGCTCATGATAAAGAAGTCTACGACATTGCATTCAGCCGAGCTGGTGGTGGTCGGGATATGTTCGCTTCTGTCGGTGCTGACGGTTCAGTTCGCATGTTTGACCTTCGCCACCTTGAACATTCGACTATCATCTATGAAGATCCGGCTCATACACCTTTGCTCCGTCTTGCGTGGAATAAACAGGACCCTAATTACTTAGCGACTGTCGCTATGGACGCCTGTGAAGTTATCATACTCGACGTCCGCGTTCCGTGCACGCCTGTTGCTCGGTTGAACAACCATCGAGCCTGCGTAAATGGTCAGTATTGGTTGTCACTAAGATTTTCAATTACTTGTAGGCGACTCCCTACAGTTTTACACCTGTTTCGCCCCCGTGACAACAAGTTTTCCAGGCTACGGAAGAGTCTAGAACATTCTGCATTTTCCGGTTTCCTTGAGCAACAAAATTTAATTAATTGAGTCGCGTTTTCGGTTTCGATCCATTTTGTCAATCTGCATTACTTTTCAATATAATTCGTTATTATTGTGTGCAATGGCAATGAGTAACGATATACTAATATCTATTTGCTTTTGTATACGCCTATTTCTTTGTCTTTAAAAGGTATCGCTTGGGCGCCACACTCATCGTGCCATATTTGTACTGCTGGAGATGACCACCAGGCGTTGATCTGGGACATTCAACAAATGCCGCGAGCTATCGAAGATCCCATCCTTGCCTATACTGCAGCTGAAGGAGAAATCAACCAGATTCAATGGGGAGCCACGCAGCCCGATTGGATTGCCATCTGTTACAATAAGGCCCTTGAAATTCTCAGGGTGTAAATAAATTGACGATCGGACTATGTGAGCAGAACTGACACAGCTCTTATTTTAGACCCCATTGTATTTATAAGTATAATCCTCAAGCGTGAACTGAAATTCAAAAACTTTGACCTATGTTTATTTGAATTCATTCTCTTATGTGAAAGTTTTGGATTGCTTTGGAGTCTTGTTTTCCTACATAAGTAGTGAATTTTTGTGAACCAAAGTTCTGATGGTGATCTACCAATAGCTGAAAACCTGATGTTTCCATCAGTTTGTCTTATAGAAACGATCCAATTCCAAACTATGGAAAACTGGTTTCCAAACTATGAATGGGCTATATGGGTTGTGGATCTTGTACACTAAAGTAGCATATTTTGTTTTTAGTCAGTTTGCAATAAGGTTTAACGGAAAGCGTGGAGGGTGCTAGCACTGATTCACGATCTTCAGTTGGTTTTCGACTGGTGCTGATGGTCTTGAATTTCTCAAGAACCTGCACCTGTCTAATGAATTATTGGGCTCCGCCTCCACCATTTACTTGCCATTCAGTTTATTCTGCCCGCTGCCTCCTCGAGTTGGCCAAGCTTAATCTAATTTGGCAGAGGGACTGCTCCCAAGATATTGATTATTGTTCTAAGACTATATACTGCTTGGTGTTTAAAGGTAGGTTCTCACGCCCAAGACTGAGTCAACCGACTGCTACCAAGCTTGGTCAGTTGCAGCCCATTATGAGGATACTCCAGGAGAGTCTAGTTCAGTCTTTTGATAATGAAAAGTGTCTTGCACTCATGCACTTTGGTATTTATGGGATTATCAGTTGTATCGATACATTTTCTCAAGGTCACGTGTGTCAATTTTGTGTTGGAGCAGCCGCGCTCTGAAATTGAATTCTTCTCATACGCCCGAGGAAATGACTTTCTCCATAACGGTGTTTTAGAAACGACGTCCCATTGGTTAGATGTTCTGTTACTGCATCTGGTCTGATTTACAGATTTGCAAAACTGAATTTTGAAATTGGTCGCTGCAGTTGTAGCAAATTTTCTTTGAGAGTCAGCAAGTGGCTAGAACTGGTTGAGATTGTGTTCAGATGTGTATGATCCCTTTAGACTGTTATTGCTATTACAATTCACTCAAAAATAATTTTTAATCAAAACGACTTGTGTACGGAACTCTTGTCATTTGATCGGTGTTGTGATCCACCTATATTCCTTGAATACGGTTGCCTCGTGGTTCTAACACCTGCCGAAGTAGAGTACCTCTTGTGCCCCTTGTCTAATATGCAGAATCTAGATTTGTTATTGGTAAAATTTACTTATAATAAACAAAACTTTAGTATTCATTGACAAAAAAGTTTTTTTTTTGTTTTTTGACTATCCTAATAGCGCAAATTGAATTGACAAACTTCCGTCCTGATGTGCTGTTCTTTCAGGCCCATTTATGGGAGAAGCCATAGACCTCACGCACCATCAACAGGATATCATCGACTAATCTTCAAATGGGGATTAAAAATTCCATGGGACGAAATTTTATTGGTGAGGCTTGAATAAATCGAGTAATTGGAGATTAAGAGTATAACTTATTATACATTTTGAAACAGAGTCCGCTCTTGGCTCTCTTTTTATCATTGTTTTAACGTTTCTGGAGCTCAATGATTCCAATGATGATGAAAACGATGCAAATGATTTTACAGTAGTTCATTATTATTTCTTCACTTGTGACAAATTGGTAACTATAATAGGAAACTCCGTCACAACTATCGTAACTTTAATCATTTTTCTTTTCCTTAATTATCTAATTAAAAATTAAATCATTCACCTAACGATATTGCTTAAGAGAGTGTTTGACGAGTATAGAACGTTTTTTTATTGTTCTCGAACTATGCCATTTTATTAAGTTAAATTTCTCAAAATGTTGAACTTATCACACAAAAGGTGCAATACTTTGCGAACCTGAACCATTAAATTACGGTCTCTGTTATGGTCTCATTCCGATTCAGCAACAAAAATTACAGTGTTGTCCAAAAAACCTACAAAAATACGAATTTCCCCCTTTAAGACCCCAAAAATACCTTAAAATAAAGTTAGTGATTGGGTAAAGGATTTTGCCATTGTCAGGCCAGGATTGATTTTTAGTGAACATTTCACGTATGCAGCTCCTATAGTTTTGCCAGAAAAAAATTACGGACAGAACGTTTTTCATTCGATATTTAAATTCTGTGTACCTTGAAAAGTAAAACATCAAATTTTGATGAGGGGTTAGAAAGTTTTTCTTGAGCGATTACGATGGTTTTTATTATTATAATATATTTATTATTATTATTTTTATAATAAACCAAAATTAGTCGATTTCGTCACCAACTCAAGCGGAGGAAAATATTAAATGAAAGTAATCGGAAGCGTATGCATTTTTTGCGGCAAAAACTACACCCACCTCGAAATTTTGCAACCTGCTTCAAGCAATTCGGCCAACGCGTTCTCTAAATATAAAAACACATTCTAGCGGATTTTTTAGAAACAACTTCTATCCGGTTAGCTAATTCAATCGCCGCTAGATAACTGTAAGAGCTGTATTGCAAATATTATCATTCAAGCGACAGCCTTCCTTCTTTTCAAATAATATTTGATGATATTTACTCAGTTAATTCACAATAAATTATTTCGAAATGTTACAGTGCTACGTAGAGCAATAAAATTACAGTAATTCAGTATTTTATTATGAGCGCCAGGTAACACTGTCGGATGAATGTGCCACTTTTTCACCTGACGCATGCGCTCGGTTACCTTTCGTTTGGTGATAAGCTCTCAGCTGCTTGACCTCGAATTCCCCTACTCTTCTCTCCATCCCCCATCAGTTGAGTCTCGACTTCGATTTATTTTTCGTCATTTTTCGTGATCTTGCTAGTGCTGTGTCTTCCTGTGTGTGACGATTTCACGCCGAAATGACTGCCTCTTCGCGTCGACGATAAAAACTGCGCCGACCGTGGATTTTCAGCGATCGAGCGGGTGATTTTCGGTTCGGAAATTTTGAAAATTCGAGCCTGGTCAGAATAGCCTAGAGGTATCCTTTGCAGATGTCGAGGTATGAACCGAAAGAGGTGATAGATTTCGCCATGTTCTCAGGTGATTTACTGGCTAAGATGTTGTGAGGAACATTAGAAATCCGGACCCGTTTCAAGGGCGAATCGTCGTCCGATTTTCTCCCGTTTCCTGAATGTTATCATCCTTGAATTGAGGTTTTACACCGAAGGGTAGCGCAACTCATTCAAGCTGGATAGGCTACCAGAGTACCTCCGCGATACCGTGGACTGGTTTATGGGGTAAGTGTTTGGTTTTGCTTTGTTTGTTATTTTTGTATTTTTTCTTACGGGGGAATCGAATATTCTCCGATCTCATATAGATCGACTCGACGGTAGTTTTCAACGTCTTATCGATTTTTCCTACCGCATCAGGCGATGTCACCTTCTGCGCCTTTCGTCGTAATCCAATTCGACATTATTCTATTCTCATTTTGATTTTGAATATGAGGAGTATTCTCATTTTCTTTCGCTCGATTGATGAAACCACCGATTATCTTGCTACATGATTCGTCCAATTTATTAAATTCGAACACGCTCGAAATCCGAACGTTCGATTGCTTTGATCTTAATGCGCATTCAAGTCGAAAGATCGCACTCGATAGTAAGATCACGTTCTAGCTATCGTTTTTCAGCCTGTTCTTTACGATCACGTAGGTACCTCTAAAATCTCTGATTGAAGATTACGTAATTTATTGTACTATCGAGGGTCTCTGATTATTTTGTCTTTGATACAATCAAACTTGAAGATAACCCACTTCAATCGGTAAGTGGATATAGAATTGTGATTACTTTTTACTTCCACGTTTGCGTGGTAAATGGAAGTATTGAGTTCGTCCGAAAAGTCGAATTCGGAACAGAGATGAATTTGGAAGTAATTTTCATAAGACTATATTCAGAAACACTTTCAGAACAAGTGTCTGTCTGTGTTTCTGTGGAGTTAAAAGTGACATAAATCGCCCTACTATCTCCCTGAAAAATGAAAATTACTCGATGATATTTTCAGGAATGTTCTCCCAGTAAATCTGCAAAATTAGCCGTTTACAGATTTACGATAACACCCAGTACTTCCGAAAGATAACCGTTCAACGTTTTTTCTATTTCAATTTTTTAGGCCATAAATTTGAGGTCTTAAAATGTTCTTTATGGCTAGTAGAGGACCCTTGATTTTTATTCATTGGTACACACACAGTTCTACTATCTTACTAGTGCGTGTTTTGATTTTTACTGGCAGCAAAATTCAATATATTTGAACGCTCAAGGTCTTGAAATAGCCGGGAGGGCGATTGAAAGACGGCTGATTTTTATCGCCTGGGTCACTTACCGTACTTCCGGGTTATCCGCTTATTGAAAATATTTTGATTTTTACTGACTGTACTCTGAGCATTTTCTGTCAATTGATTGAATTATTCCTATCGTGCTAACATGCCACGACATTTCGATGCTCGATCCATATTTATTTAGGTTACGTTTATCAATCGTAAAACAGAGATGTCCTAGAGCTGTTTACTTAATTTTTAACTCTTTATTGTTAACTTCACGGGCAAGCTATCTTTCTGGTAGTATTTATATTAATAGATGCCTTTATGTCACCTTTTGGTATTGGAAATTTCTGTCAACTCTAACATTTCTCAGAAAAAATAAATCGTTTAATTCTCCTCTGAAGCCTGTAGGTAATAAACTTCTCATGGTTCCTATTTTTAACCGTGAAGCATAGTGGTATGCTATAAAAGTACCTGTGTGAATTGAAAACGTTGTATAGTTTCCCATCACACGTTTTCGTTGTCGAATTGCGTCAGCTTAACGTTGACTCATACCTTCCTTCAATAGCGTTAACTTCCGAGGTTTTTTATTGTTTGACTATCGATCGAAAACTAGAAATCCCTAATGTATGTAAAGTAGATGGCAGACAATATTATCTTCTGATTTCTGTAAAAACAGTGCCTATTTTGTTCGTTAGGAAATTTATTGTATTTTTAAGAGATGTTTTTGAATCTTAAATATTTTTAAGAGATAGAATTAATAAAAGCAGTAGTAAAAATAACATTAATAACAGTACCTAATAAGTTCAATTATTTTATATAATTTGATTTTTTAAATAATTATTTATCAAGTAATAATGTTAATATTTGGAATAATTTAATTTTTATTAACAATAATTAAAACCAGGAACCAGGACGCGAAATTGGGTTTTGGTCATTTTTATTGCTCGGTAATAGTGAATTAGTTGTAAATGACATTTTCGTTCTTCTTGCGCTCCGAACTTCCTTGTTATCAACCTATTTCGTGATTGGTTTTTCCCCCTCCTCTCCTGGTCTACTGACTAGAAAAATGGCTAATTTGAGATCATTGTCGATAGGATTTTTTTCACGACTGTTCTAATTTTTAGTACTAGACATTACTTCAAAATTATTTCTATGATTTATTTTCCCAACACCTTTATTTTTGTTACTTTACCAACTTTGATATGTCTCTTATATAAATTGCTTGATAGTTTATGATTATTTTGACATACCTTTTTGCAGAATCAAACATGGAAGTAAGATTCTACAGGTATAGGAAATTCGCTAAAGGGTTATCTAGGATTTTTTCCTGTCATAAAAGTTATTATTAGACTTATTCAAACTGTATGGAAACTGAGCGGGACCCTTTGTTTTTTAGGGGGTGTACGGATGTGACGATTGCCCAAGAGAAATTTGGATAGGAAACAAATTAATAGAATCAGTATCAATCTTAAAACGATGATGAACTAACTGTCACTGATGATGGCCTGAACGCTAAAATCCATATAACAATATAGATTATTTGAAATTAGTGGAATTCGTGGCAATCTCTTTGTCTCCTATTCTTGTGAAAAGGAATTGTACAATTTCAGGACGAATAATTTTCTTAAAAATTAAAAAAAAAAATCGAGCCATATTTACTTTGTTACTGACAGTTCAAATTTTGCCAAGGGCCCACTAGGGTGCCAGTCGGGCTCTACCAAAAACTGAAATTAATTTTTCACGCTTGAGTCAACCTATGTCATCTTTCCCTAACAACTCTCCTCAATCTTTTATTAAGCTTCAAACTATTTTCCTCCTGCCCATAAATTTTAAATGTTGTTGGTGTAATTTTACAGCAAAGCTCGTCGCAAAGACAAAGAGTCGTCATCAGTCAGTTCCGAAGAACCGAAACTATATTTGGAAGAGGCTGTTTTGGAAAGGAAATGTCCCGAAATCGACTTGAAAGTTCTTGTTGATCTTCCAGCTGGGCTCGACTACAATGAATGGCTCGCTTCACACAGTAAGTTCTATTTAAACTAAATAAACAACTAATTAAATTACAATGTTGACTAGGCCACTTGAGTTTTACAGTGATAATTTTTTAATTTCCTCATTTTCCTCTTGGCAATTCGATTACACTCATTGCCGAATTCATTTTCATATAGATGGTATAGCTTGAAGGCTTTGAAACTGTTGATCACGTTTTAACCTAGATACTTATCAATCTTTGCTTTATCCTGAGATTCGTGAGAATAGGGAAAGTTGGATATTTCGGTGACATTTTCCTCTCATGATCTCATTGAAGATTAGTTTTTTGTATCACCTTGCTCCACGATGTATGGAAATAAGATTTCGAAGGTCTGCATTTGCATGAGCTAAGCCTAGAATTTCTCAAGCGCCTCTCCTGTTTCGGCTGCGCATCTGTATTCTCGTCTTTGACTAATTCATAGGAGTGTTCGCGTCTTTCGTTTTTAAAGGTTACGACGCCTTGAATCATTTTCAGTTACCTTAAACTGGCACAAGCTCCGCGTGATTACCGTTGAAATTATTCCTGCTTCCTGAACGCTCATAATATTTCATGTTTATTATTGCTCGCTGTGGGAGCGCACGTTTGACGCCCCCGTACTCCAATGATTTTTTTTTTTTAATCGGGCCTAGGTATGTTTTTATAATTAATTTTTCATCCTCGGCGATGAATATATATGTCTAGCGAGTTTGTTTAGTGTATTTTATCCCGACTTTTCTACACAAATTCTTCGATCTTTTGGAGTGTACTTGCCGAACTGAACGATGATAAAATACTTTTTAGTAGATTTTTGAAAAACATTTTAATTTCTCACTACAGTCACTCGCATATTAACCAGCCCGAACCATTTGTTTCGATTAAATATTATTAATATCCCAATTGTTTCAGCTATCGCGTTTTTCGACCACATAAATTTAGTGTATGGTACGATTTCCGAATATTGCACAATGTCCGGATGCCCCGATATGTCTGGACCCCATTTGAGGTGAGAATTTTAAAGAAATTAAATATTTAATTTTTGTTCAATATTTATTAAACTTTTTAAAGTAAATGTATTTCAATTTTTCCGATTCTTCCACGGCAAAGTTTTTCTGAAGTGTCAATATTTTCCAGAACTTATCTATGGTTTGACGAAAAAGGGAAGAAAACAAAAGTGGCAGCCCCTCAGTATATAGATTACGTTATGACGTTCACACAGAAGACGATTACCGACGAAGCAATATTCCCTACTAAATATGGTAAGGAAAATGTTTTCACGCCTTTAAATAATTGATAAGACGGTTCTCTTTTTGGTATGCATCAAAAGATTAGATCAGACGTGTCTAAGGAAGGGACGTTTCACATGACGCGATGTTGAATCATCCATTAATGTTGGGTCCCTGGATATTATGGGCAATCCCTCAGGTTTGCAGCACTAATCTGCGGTGTATTGAACTAATTGGTTCTTTCCGATTCGCATGTTGTAGCTGGTGTTTTTGAAAATGTGTTTGAATATTTTATCGATGAACGCATTTTTCTCGTCTCATTTTTCCATGACCGCCAATTTTTTATTTTATTTTTCTCAACTCTTTAAATTTCAATAGACCGATTTTGATTGAGAATTGTTTTCATTTCTTCAGCTAACGAGTTTCCTAGTTCTTTCGAGTCAATCGTGCGCAAAATTCTTCGCCTGCTGTTCCACGTTTTGGCCCACGTCTACCACAGCCACTTTCGTGAGGTTGTGCTCCTCAACCTGCACGCTCATCTCAACTGTTTGTTCGCTCACGTGATTCTCTTCAACTCCCGTTTTCAATTGATCGACTCGCACGAGACAGAAATTCTTGCTGATCTGGTGGCAGCGCTGAAATTGCTCGATCCGCCTGAATCGCCTCCGCCTCCTACGATTTCTACGGATGGAACGATCTCTGCTGACGGATCAGCGACCGCTTCTACAGTCGAATCCTCGCCACCATCTCAATAGGCTGTGACTCCGAGTTTCTCTTCGTTATCCCCTCCTTAGTTTTTCTTTTAAATTATTAACCTAACCGTAAGTCTATTTTTTCCTGATGTTATGCAGAAGTGTGGTAAGTTGGTGTTCAGTCCGTAAAATGTGGAAACATGATTTTGACGCTATCTTTGTAAAAGCAGATACTAGGGACTTACAGTAAATACCTTATCGAATTCGCTTTTAGCCAACTGTCCGAAAATTAGGTAGTTTTATTTTAGATTTATCTGCGCCGAAATTATGGTAACTTGCCTATTATCGCTCGGTGATCGTATGAATTCAAGGGATAGTTCTTCCATGATCAGTTGTAGTATTTTGAGGGTTTCAATTGATCAAATTCTCAGTCGTACAAGAAATTGAGCGCTTTTTACGTTTCTCTAGTGATTATTATAAAATACCAGGTTTTCACTGTAGTCCGATGGCTAATGTAAACTTTCAATCGTGCGAACATTACAAGTACCTAGTAGACTAAGGATTTTAGGTTATGTAAACAATAGAATTCGTTCGAGAATATCCTATTGTGTTTCGATTTTTACTTTTTAGTCTCATTGTGATTTCTGAACGGCTGAGAATTTATTCATTTGTGACCAACCCGCACTCGCACAGAGAATAATATTGCTATCCGTATTGTTGAAGCGATATGATGATTTATTTTCTGTCGTTACACCTCGTAGTATTTTAATGACCATGCATTTATTTTATCGATCTCGAAACAATTTTACCCCTTTAGACTTGTTTACCTATTGAATTAATATTGACACGTCAAATACACTCAAGCTCTCGTGTTATCCTGTTAATCTACTCTGACATCACAAATCGGCACTTTTTACTCTTCTCTAACGTGAATTGGCTTTTCCCTATTTTTCGCTACTAGTTTTTTCAATTGTATGACAACTGTTGATTATAAACGTCCTTCGACGTTCGTCGCCTTGTCTGAACGAATTACTTGCAAAATGATCTAATTTGACTTCTATCTTCGAACGTAAGCATTTTTAAACTGTTGCAATTTTCACTAATGCCAAGCCCAACTGCCTTTTTGCTGCTCAATTCTACCTTGACGTTTAAAGTCGCCACTGGGGGCTTTTACTGCCGCACGCACCAACTGAACCTTCACTTACACCATTTTAGTTGTTCATTGTGATACACATTCAATTGAAGAGGCACGAAATGACTAAATATTCGTTTCCAGAAGAAAGTTCTAATCCTATACCGTCGAGTTGCCTTGACCATTATTTATTGTACCAAGCGCTAATTGTTCCACGCTAACTGTGTTAAACTCGTCTCTCTTTTCAAAGTGCTGGCTATGCAACAGTTAAAGCCAAAAAATGCAATGCAAGACGCAAGACAAACGTGGGAGAATTTCCATAATTGATGTTCGAGTGTTGTAAATCTGATTTGACAGTCTAAGCATTGGTTTTCGAGTTGAGAGTGCTATTTAATTAGCCGCTAGTAAAAATGTTGTGATCGCAGCTGTGTAGAACATTGTGATTTAAATGTGTGATAAGGCAGCGCTTGAGATAACAAAAATGGTCACGTCAACTCGTTCTTGTTGCCAGTAGAACATGTTGAAGGTGATGATAAGGGTACTCATGGCGGTATAAATACCTTGATGGTCTTGCTTCTTTGAAAAAATTACAAACCTAGAGGAGACTTGATGTTTCGGTCCAACTTTGTTTTGAATGTTGAGGGTTGAAACCAACCGATCGCCTAATTTACGTTTCCTTCTAAGTCAACCGGTTATTTGGACATAGATCCATATCATTATGTTCTGGAGGCGGCATGTTATCCTGTACTTAAGTGTAATAATGATAATTGAGAAAAAATGAACAAAAAAAAAATAAAGAATTGAATTGAAGGAGAAAAAATAAGATTTCGGGCTTCGTCGTCGAGCTGTTGTTAATTATTTGTTAGTATGTATACATAAGATTTGTAAATAGTGTATAGAGACTGAATGCTTCTTGAAGTAAATCGGAATGTCCGAAATATTGCAGAAAATTAGGGGTTATTAGAAAAATGATAAGCCGACCGTAGAACAGTTCTCATTCGACGAAATTCAATCGGAAATTTCAGATTCGCTTTGGCCTTTTACTGGTTCATGACAAACTAGACTGTTGAACAAATGAGAAGAAAACAATTTTTTTCTTAGTGATTCGTTTATTCTGTATTAACATAAAAAATAGAACTCTCCAATTCTATGATAGAATTTACGTGCGTTCAAACCTTGAAAGCATTGAGTTTATTAGAGATTCTCATATTTTAAAGGAAAAACCTGCACAGCACTCGTCCGTGCACTTGTGATGTGAAATTGTGATTTGTTAGATGGAAAAAAATGCGATTTTCCCAATGTTTTAGCTTTCCAAGTAGGCGATGAGAGTATTTTAGTTCTTTCAATGCTTTATTGCTTTTTTTGTCCGTCGTTCAACACCTTGATGCTGGGAAAAATTATGTTTGACCTTTATTGAATTGATATAAAGCTAATATGCGTTCGCAAACATTTCTTTTTCAATGTTGGAATTGAAATTTTCTTTAAAATTGTGCCGTTGAAACTGATTACTCTAAAATTATGGTTACATAATGCGCATTCATTTTAAATAATGATTTATGATCTGAAAATGATACCTTGCACCAACTGTCGACAAGCAATGAGAATTTCATGTACATTCTCTTATAGTAGCGGGCACAAAATGATGTGGGTCTGAAAAATTATGATGTTGCTCTCTGTTCTTCTCATTTTATAATCATGGTGTTGAACGATTTTCGCTTAAAACCTAGTGAGCTAAATTGGCCGCTTTTTGGATTCAGAAAGCGAACGTTGTTAACTTGAGCCGCTGATTTTTATGAATACAACCCAAGGAATCCATTTTAAGTGGATTTACTATTAACAGTTGCTAACTAGCCTTAATCGAAGGGCCTTGGGAAAACTTCTATTCAAAATCAGCGTAGCGGGAGTTCTGCGTTTTAATTTTGTCAACTTGAAACGAAAATTCATATCTCGTCCCCTTTCCGTTTAGGTTAGAATGGATAATTTTCCCGCTATCAGTTGACAATATTTCTCTATTTAGTCAGTGTGTACAAAATGTGTTAGATAAATGCTAGTTGAACAGACAAATGGAAAGTAAACTCTACACTGAACACTTCACCTATAGTTAACTACTTAAAAGAAATAGACTGCAAAAAAGCTATATCCCTAATTTTATGTATAGAGACATTATGGAGAATAAAAATATATTCAACAGTTGAAAAAATACCGATGGAAATTGTTTTTTTTTCCTTTCAGCTCCCTCAAACCTGCGAGTGGGATTATTTTGTGCCACCAAAGATGTTGTGTTTTCCCTTGATGTTTAGAAAACAGTGGCTTTTCCGGTCAAAATGAATTTAAATAATTTAATTTCCTTTTTTCCTATCAAACGTTGATTCTTCATTTAAATTTGTAATTTCTAAAACATATTTGTATTTATCCATCATTTGCAGCGCTTTTATTGGATATTAGGATACTACATGCCTTGAAACGTATAACCAGTTTTCAGGGAGGTTTGAAAATTTTTCTTCGGCGATAACAATGGTTTATTATTGTATAATAAATCAAAATTATTTCTTCTCGTGTCGCTGTACGTCGAAGGAATGTTTTGTTGAAGAAAAATCGAACTCAACATAATTCTAGGGTGAAGGTTTGCTCTTGTGCCGAATATAGAGATGCAGAGAGGCTATAAAGTTAAATTTATTTTTGACTTCTTAAAAATAAGTTTTCTTTTTCCGTCCCTAAGGTGAATTAACCCTCATTTCGACAAAACACGTGCTCTGGCCTTGGCTGAACAATTATTGTTAATGAACTAATTCCTTATGATGCGCCTTTGCTTGCGAATTCAATTTATTTACAACTTCAGGCCGCCTATTTAATGCAAATAAAGTTCAGCGACTGTGGAAATTTCCGAGATAAGCTTTCTGGCGGCTTTCCATCGAAAGCGAGCGAGCTAGGAAATTGACTGAACGTCTATTTTCGGCCAGCGCTAATCTTGACACTCGGAACTCATTATTTTCCACTCGCAATCGCTGTGTACACATCCGAATTCGAGAAATTCCAGTGCGATATAATAACCACATAGGTTCGAATAATTGACGACATCGCAGTAAATTTTTTATTAGCAACGCCACCAATTGCGAATACACGAAGTTATATGACGAACTTGTGCAGAATACTATACAAATAAAGTGCTTTCGATAACGAAAACATGGGACACCTCGTGCGATCAATTTTTATTTCGATCAATACAGAATAGGAAAATTTTCGAACCATTACACGCGGGAAAAAACTCGAACCGTATACCGAGCTACATTTACGTAAAACGTTTTCTACATTTTACTGTTCAAACTCCAAAATTACAAAGACAGCGGGAGAATTTTTTTTTTTTATAAACAAATTTATACAAAAAATGATTCCGGGAATTCACGCGGATTGTTTGTAAGAAAAATAATCACAGCCATGTGTCTGCTTCAGGTAGTGTTCCATAAATCGCAGATCCTCTTCGTTTTGCCCATCACCTAGGACAAAAGAATTTCGACAAAATCTACCTTTTTTTTAATGCGAAATTTGAAAACTTATTAAGGAATTGCCACTGATTCGCGTTTACCAAGCTTTGATCTTCCTGAAGGGTTCACTGTGTTGTTGAAAATTCATCATTATTATTTTTTCCTGAATGTTTTTCGTGTCCTCTGAATGCAAGAACTTTTAACCGATGAAACTTCTTCGAATAATTTTTTTTCAACGATAATATTTTAAGAAAATACCCTTTCATTCTGAAGTGAGAGTTTTATAATTTTTATGGACGACTTGAACAGTTTATTTTACTGTTGCTCTTTGCAATACGGAAGGAGAGAATATCGCTCAGGTAAGACGGCCAGGTAACATGGGTTAAAAGTAGGTCAACCGTGAACGTTCTTGTCTGTCTTCACGAGCAGAACTGTAGAGTCGAATCCCCTCCACAGACAACTAATTGCTTCTCTCTCGAGGAGGTGGATGAGGTCACTGACCACTGACCCGGTTTCAACAAAACCATCTGATATTGTAGGAGGAAAATCTTCAATTTAAAGGAAAGGCGTAAGATGAGAAATTGATAAAAGCGAGGAGCAATTATGGGAAAGTTCTAGTTTACATTATTGACACAAACGCCTATTGAATAACGGTGTTTCATAGGTAAATAGGTTTCGTAATGTATTTCATTATTTTAAAAATAAGTAACAATTGTGTTAGGTAAACGAGTGACAATTTTCACATTTTTTCAATCGATTCCGAGCCGATTACATTGAATTTTCAGCAGATGAATTAGGGTTATTAGTTTCACCTATAAATATTGATTCGATTTCAAACTAAAACTACAGTTTTAAAACTATATTAATAATTTTAATATTCAATGTTTACCTAGGTATACCTTTTCCCTTAAAAACCCCAAATGACCAATGAACCGAATTATTTTTTCAAGAAAGGGCAATAATAAACCATCACAGTTGAAAAGCGAGAAAAACGACAAACCGTAGAGTGTGGTAATTGCCAAAGAATTTTTGTAGAGACGAGTTTCAGCAATCACCTTGGCGTATCCGTTTGACGAGCTGAGTTTGCACCGGTTCGTTCCTGAACCGTTTCAGCGTCCGGACGGCAGCAGGTTCCGGTTCTTCCGAGACTTCCATTGCGCTCTGATCGTTCAACGGGCAAGCTTCCAGCCTATCCTGGACGATGTGATGTTGGCCGTAGTAGGCGTTCGTCGAGATGTGAACCGGTGAAGAGGGCAGTTCCCCTGAAAGGGACGGGTACTCGCCGAAGGCTCCGAATACCCTGTGGCCCCAGCAAATATTCCCGCGAAGACCTGGCATTTTATTGAAAATCGTCTTCCAATCGCCGGGGTCAAATCAATAGTCGGGCGACGCGACCGGAGAACAAGCGTTGACGGAGGCGACCGAAATGACGATCGACTATGTCGAGTGTACAAAGCTCTGAAACGCCAGGATGAAAATTGCCTTGGGCGAGCTTACGAAATAGTGACTGCTTTACTAAAGCACGAGACAAACTTGGCGGCGGCCCGTCTCTTTGCTGTTGTGTTGACAGTTGACTACGAAAAAGCAATGAGAACGGGAGCCGAGACCTAACCGCGCAAGCGTTGCGTTGGCTTGCCTAACCCTAACAGAGCATAAGTGGAAAAGAGTGGCTAGTTCCTAAGTGAATCGCATCAAGCGTGGGCTGCGCTGTAGTCGTTTTTGAAATGGAAGACTTGCTGCTTGAGACGATTTATTATTCAATAATAATAATTATTGAGATTGCCAGAGGAAAAATGTCTTAACTTTCACAAAATTTAATGATTTACGTCTCAAGGCATGTAGATTCGGAAATCTAATGATCAAAATTTTGAAAAACTTGACAGTTCTACTCAAAAGCTGTGATAGCTCGAGATCCATTAGAACTATCGACTTTGTTATGGTCTATTTGTTTCAGCCTACAATAATCTTTAGAAATAGGTACTAGGATTTTTTTAAGTAATTAAAATGGTTAATTATTGATGAAACCGAAAAATTCTGACCGCCCACCAAACACTGTGCAATGTCAACATTTTTCTGAAGAAACTATAACAACTAAATTCCTAACATTTTCACCAAAAATCAACCTTGGTCTGAAAATGGCTCAATTCTTTATCCAGACTGCTACCTTGATTCAAAGGGTATTGTTCGGGGTTTTGAGGGGGAGGAAATTCGTTTTTTAAAAACTTTTTCAGAAAAAGGTGTATTTGGTATCAATTTCTTTAGATTTTAGAATCAAAAGACTATATTTTGTCAATAGCTTTGATGGTTACAAAGTTATGGAATTTTTGTGTGGAATTTTCGAGATTTTTAGAAATTGGGCATTTCTAAACTTGATACTTAAGTTTTAGAGCTATAAAATTGTTATAAACTCGTTAGAACAGTTGTGCAAATAATTTAACTTTTAAATGAAATTAAGAAAAAATTGAAACGATCGTATTGCTGTATAAAAGGAAATTAATTGAAAAATGATCTAAATATAACTAGGCAATAAAAAAACATGAATTGCTAAATGGCTAAATTAATGGCTAAACGGCTAAACGCTAAAATGGCTAAAGGCTAAATGAAAACGCGAATAAAGTGAAAGAATTATGAAAACAAAGGAAATACGTCGCCATTATGAAAACGATTGCAGCGCTGCCAACGTGTATACATCGCCTTCCAGAAAGAGTATTTTTCTCTGCCAACCTCCGTGATATTCGAAGCCGTTTTAAAATCCGAGCTGTTCTCTTCTTCATTTCTCTCTTCAAGATCAGTTTGTGCTCAAACGTGTAATGGCGTCATCGTGATACTTTTGTTAGTATACTGCATTTTCGCTGCTGTCTTGGAACTCTAAATCCATTTTTTTTCCGTTTTTAATTTCGAAAACTCAACTGAAGACATGGAAAACTGCAAGAACATGGATTATTTCTTCGCCCGAAGGCTGCAACATCAACAGAGGAAAGCGGTCCGTCCTAGGACTGAGAACATCGAAAACGAGGGCGATATTCGGATTGCGACGGCGAAAAAGAAAATCTGTTTCAACGACGATGGAAACTCGACGACTGTTCGACTGCCGTTCAAATCTCCGGTTTCCGATCGGTGAGTATTAACTAGTATTAATTTAGTCTTCATAGCTAAATCAAGTATACCTGTTTGCGTTATCAGTTTGTTGTTTGTAGCTTCAAGTTCAATGTTCAAACCGGCTGCATTTTTAGCAATTTCCTGTTCAGCTCGTTGGTTGAAATTGTTCGATTCGATGATCTTTTCACTAAGTTGAGTCAGTTTTAAGTTCTGACGTTCGCAGGTGGCCGTGTCACCCTGTTTAGTTGTCATCTGTGCGACGCGCGTGATGTTTCTGAAGGATGCTTAGAAAACTCATGTCTTTCAAACTATCACAACTCAGCAACGCAAACGCGTTGACGCAAGCCTATGAACCTTGTTCAGTCTGTTTTCCCACACTACTTAAGATGCTTTTCCAACTCCCCTGAAAAACGCTTCAAATTATTGTACAGTGGTTTATTATTTATGACATTTGCGATGATAACTTGTCCAAACATTTGTGAACGTTTACACCTAACAGTAGATTGGTAAACTATAAGGGAAACCCGTTAACTATTTTAATTTTAATAATTTTTCTTTTTCTTAATTGTCAAATTAATAGCTAAATTTTTCGTCTATCGGTATAGTTGCAGAGGGAGTTTGACAAGCATTTTAACGAGTGTAGAAAGATTTTTATAGCTCCAAACGGTATTGTTTGTTTCCATTTTGTAATTTTGGATTATTAAAAAACGAAATACATTATTTAACAGCCATTTCGGGAAACCGGGACAGAGGGGACAAAACTTACACCTTTTTTGAGTCAGCTCAGTCATCTCTTCTCAGTCGTCTCCTATTGACCAAGCCCGTTTGTAACGGTCGATCGGAACTGCTGTCTTTTAACTCCTGCCACAATGAGTCACCACTTGAGTGGCTTCTTCCTTGCGAGTTAAATGCCCTCGGGACGTTTAAATTTTACTCAGTTTAAATTGTCGACCGCGCTCCTTGTTGAATGTTGATCAGGCTCCGCTACAAATTCGCCAAAATGTCGACCTAACGCTTGTAACGACGTTGTTTCAGTGAAAATTTCCCCTTTTTTATTATTCTTTAGCGGTGCGAAAGATGCATCATACGCTGAGAATTTATTGGTAAATAATTGAAATGAATAATGAAAACCGTAAATCGTGAGAACCGGCAACCAAAAAACTACTGAAAAGAAAGAATTTTAGAGTCCCTCTGAATATCCAATGGTAACGTCAGATTTTAGAAAACTCCTACATCTAAAGCTGGAGTTGCTACAATTCCAATTTTACGAGAAACGCATTCGAACTATAATCGTTCTGATAAATTCTAGCGTGTGTACGTATTGTGAAAAATTTCGATCCTCTTTGAAACATCGTTGAAAAACGTCGAAAATTTTGCTTAAAAAAATATTATCATAAATAAATAAATACATGTAAAAAATAATAATAAAGATTTCCAGCGAAAAAACCGCCGATTTTCCGTAGAATAAAAGTTAAAGTATTTATATTTCCCTATCCTGTTGTCTTCCAGTTCACGCATTTGATTCTTCTATTTATTTCCGTTACTCGTGGCATTTGCGATTAGTTGCGAGATAATGCGCTCGTCGAATTGGGTCATCAGTGAAATGGCATTATCACTATTGATCTAGCTCATTTTCCGCGACGGAGACATTTGCTCGTAACAAATTGTCAACTGGGTCGTAACGGTCGAAACGAGAAAGCCAACGAAACGGTTAACTATTTCCAATCGACGAGTAATGGATTGCAAGATAGCTGACGTCTTCGCGTCGTCATTGCCTTTTAAACCGATAGTGACTTTCCATCAGAAGATAGGGCTTCGGCTGAACGATCGTTTCGATCTAGTAATGACTCAGATTTCTACTTGCGTTCACCCTTCGGTTAAATTTTCGGACAAATCAGGCTACAGATAGTTGTTACGTATACAATAGGGTATTTCTGTTATACCATATAATATATTATCTCTTTTTCGTCTTCGTTTTTATCAGCAATCTTTTAAATAGTTGTATCTTTTAAGTAGCTGGACTACGTTTCGTAGACTTTGTCAGCCTTTATATTTATTATCGTTGCTGTAATCTCATCGTTTTCATATTATCGCTGGAACTGTCTTATCGGGTAATCTTAAAACGCTATTCAACTTGTTCTTTATCATACTCTGATAGAGGTGGAGTCAATCTTCGTATAATCTAAGTAACAATAGATTTCTACTGGATTGAGATGATACCTTGTAAATAAGCATAAATAATGTAAAGGAAGTCTTATTTATGATGAATTAAAGAACTAGACAATTCGTATAATCAAACGCTAATGCAATTCAACTTATAGATCGTGTTTTTTTTCTTTTTGCGACTCCATGAATTTTTTAATTTGTTTTATTTATAGACTCGAAAAAAAATACTTATCGAGTTTATCAAATAAGTTTCATAATTTCTCCTAAACTCATTTATCTTGTTTCAATTATGCGTCCGTTTCAAGTATTGTTATTCGTCCGTTTAAAATGCCATGGGAAAGTATATTGTGGGAAAGTCGATTATCAACTTGTTTCTATTATTTGTATGAGTCGGTTTAGGACTAGTGTGACCTGGTCACATGGGAAAGTCCATTGTCGCTGGACCTTTAAATATTGTACCCGCTAAGCCTTTTAAACGGTCGTAAGCCGCCTAATGAATTAACCGTCGAATTGATGATGTAACTTGTTGAATACCGATAATTGGTCATTTTATGTAATACCTCGACCGTCGTTATTATCTGGTCTTAGCTCAAATACGGAAACGTCTTCACTTTCGTGCCAATCTGGCGACAAACGTCCTACCGATTATGTGACGTCGTCTAATGTGTCTTCCCACACCAAGAAACAAACTTATCACAATAATTAGTTACCGAAAGGGGTTTTCTGATTTTTATTTTTTTTACCCCTGAGCGTTTTAATTATGCTAGATGCACGCATCAGTGCAGTACAAATAAAATCCGTTGGCTGTCGACTATCGTGACGGTTAGAAATTGTCAATTTTTATCTTGAGTTTCAACTGCCTTCGAGACTAACGACACTGATAGTTTGACTAGCTTGAAGATACGACAGATAACGTACGCGGTTAATGGTTACTTTCGAAACGTCGCGACGATCCGGATAAACTAAAGTGAGATAACGAGTTCACAATTACGGTACGAGAGGAGCTTACAGTCGCTCGTTAACCATAATCGGCTGAATAAAACGAATGATAATCGACTGTGAGGTTGGCAAATCGTTCTGTTCAAGATTATTCCGATTCGCTTGGATCGTCGCTTCGTTTTCCTTCAGCGGATTATGAAAATTTTCTTTACCGCTCGACGCCAAAACATTTCCAGAACAAGCTTGGCACAGTTACATAATTTTCCCTTTTCATTAGTCAGCTAAACGGTTTCGCACCTCGAGACGTTTCGACCGTTACGACCCGATTTTCATTAGTCAGGGAAAAAAACATTCGACATCCGTTGGAAATCGAGGCCATCGTGTAAACCGATCCTATTGTCTCCCTGTTGAAGGAATGTTAACTCTATTTCGAGTCTCTTCTCTCATTCGGCGCTGACTCTGCTGAATAAGTTCGGTTTCAACGGAGGAAAAAACGGATAGCTGATTCATGGAAGAGAGGGAAAATAAAATGATTAACTCTTCATGCGCACATTTATTGCACTTTGTGCCACTAATTAACTATTCTCTCTGTTTTATTAGTAGGCGAGGAGTAGAGAATAGGTCGAGTTAAAAGGAATCTCTGGAGTAAAGAATTTATTTAAATCTTCAGGATAAAATTTAATATAGATAATTTGACTTGAAGATAAATAACGATCCTAATCAAGAGGTGACGAACTTGGATGGCTGTTTTAATTTATTAATTAAATAGAATAATTTAACTAGAAGGATGATGTCCTAAGAGGCCTTGAGAGGCGAAAGCGCTCGGGAAGATAAGTAAATGATATGCAAGAGAGAAGGTCGCACTTATTCCCTACACCTCGCTTACCGACAGATCCGTATGGACAAGCGACTATAGTTACAATGTATTCTCTGTTTACAGATTCATTCCTCTTAGATCGTCGATCGACCCGGAAGCCAAATTTCAGTTGCTTCCCGACCAAAAGACGCCCAAGGGACGAAAAACCTCACGTTCTGCCAACGACCAGCCCGACTCACATATTTACAGTTCACTTTTGCGCTACGAGATTGTTCCAGTCGATGGCGAACAGGATGAAAACAGTTCGCCGAAGCTTTTCAGGTACCTACGTTTTATACGAGATTCCTTTAGGGACGAGGGTTTTTGTCGATTATATTATTAAAATGTGTTCCTGAGACGGCAGAGTTCTCCTAGAAATTTGATAGTTCACCTATTCGATGTTTTGGTTCGTTATTCTATAAAAAAAAAAAAAAAAAAAAAAAAAAAAAAAAAAAAAACCATTGCACTCGTCCAAAAAAAAAAAAGCTTTTTAAAACCGCCCTCAAAATTTGATGTTTTGAAGCTACTTTTGTATTTTCTTTACCAGACAGACGGACACGCAGTCATTAGTTCAGAAAGTGTTTTGGAGCGTACTTAGTACTATGAAAATTTCTTCCGAATTCACCTCAGTTCCAAATTCGATTTTCCTGATTATCACAATACTTATACCTTTATTCCATAATAATGTTCAAATTCATTATGTTTTTCAGCTACGCTGCATCGCGGACAGAAGTAATGAGTTCGCCTTCGTCCAGAAGTATAGAGTCAGTTCCACCCTATACCCTGTCTCCAGTTTCACCGCACAGCCAAGCCCTCCTCAGGTGCAACCGGAGGACGCCTAGAAGGATTTCCAAGTTCGTATATTTATTCACCGCTGGTTAGCCATTATTTCACTATTTTCGTTCTTGAGAGATCTTAATTTTTTCGATTATTCCTAGGACTCCCTTCAAAGTGCTCGATGCGCCCGATCTCCAAGATGATTTCTACTTGAATCTGTTGGACTGGTCGTCACAAAATGTGCTTACCGTTGGTCTTACCAGTTCCGTGTACCTCTGGTCTGCCACCACTCGTGTTGTTACCGGCCTTTGCGATTTATCGGCGGAGAATAATTCGGTTACGTCGGTGGCGTGGAACGAGAAAGGCGATCTTGTCGCTGTCGGCACTCATCAAGGGTGAGCATTGAAAAATCGTTGCATTTAATGCGCGTAACTGTTGGCTGATTTTCACGGTTGAATGATTGGTAAAAAATCGGACTGTATTAAATCAATTTTGAGTGGATCGATTATTCATAGACTTGTTTGAGCACAAGTAGTTGGCAATTGTACTGGAAAAATGCCGTTTTAACCGTGACATGATTGCATTTTCCACTTTATTATATTTTTTGTGAATGTTTTGTGTGTGTCCAATGTTGCAGTTGTGAAATCTTTCTGAAACTAACTGATATCTCCAAATAATAATATGCAAATTTGATTTTTACAACTAAAATCGAACCTATTTTTTTTACCAGCTGTTGTTGGCATCTGAGTTTCAAACTCTTGTTTTTGTTAAAATGAAAAATGTCAGCCGGTAAAAATTATTCTTTATTAATATAAATTCAGAGTAAGCTATCATAAAATATTTTTAACGAATGTTTGAAAACATTATGGTATTCAGTTTGTCTGAAAATCCGAGAATCAAATATGACCCGAAACGCCAATTTCACGTGTCTCTTTGCAAAGTAACTGCTGTCATTTTCAAGATAATAATTTAGAGAAATTCTTCTTACATAATTAAAAGTAACTGCGAGTTCGTTGGCCAGCCAGGCAGATCACTCAAGGAGGTGAACCTCGCGGGGACTGATTTGTTGGAAGAACATAATCAATCATAATTATAAAATCATGCTGCCTCAATCATCTAGATAAATTTATGGGAGACTCCGTAAATACAAGGCTTTGAATTTGCAGTAAATTACAGCCGATAAAATCCTCCAATCTGTTGTTTTTACAAGTATAATTTCGAATGCCTATTACTAGTGCATTCACCCTGTGTTGAAAATTAGGAGATAGAGATGGTATGGAAATAAAAGATGTTGTAGGATTTTAATTTTGATGATTTTTCTTTATTTAGCCACGTGGAAATTTGGGATCCATCTGCGATGAAACAAGTTTTGAGGCTTAGTGGGCACGCTGCCCGTGTCGGGACTCTGGCTTGGTGCGGTGACCTACTAGCTTCTGGTTCACGGGATCGGAGCATCCTCTTACGAGACATCCGTGCACCTCAAACGGAATCCGAAAGACGATTGAATGCTCATCGCCAGGAGGTTTGCGGTTTGAAATGGTACGCAGATATTTCCTATAGCTCATCAGTTGCCCTCTTTTGCCACCGGTTTCTGAATTCTGATTTATATTGTAGGTCCCCCGATTTCCAATCGTTAGCTTCGGGTGGCAATGACAACAAGCTCCTTGTATGGAACAAGCATTCGTTGAGCCCTGATTACACGTTTAGCGATCACGTCGCCGCAGTCAAAGCTATCGCTTGGTCGCCTCACAATCACGGCCTTCTCGCTTCCGGTGGTGGCACAGCGGATCGGACAATACGATTCTGGAATACCATTACTGGACAGGCCGTTCAAGTGGTGGATGCAGGTAAATAACATTGCTTTCTGTTGACTAGTCTGTTTTAAATTTACTCTGAATGCCGAATTTGCTCTTATGATGATGAGCAATTGTCAGTAACCTTCCCCCGTTGATATATTTTCTCTCACAATGTTTTCGGTTGTGACTCAGCCCATCAACCAAAATCAAGGCATTGTATGCCTGTTGATGCTTAGTTACCAACTGAAAGTTGTTTGAAAAATTAATAATTCATTTCCTTCCATTTCAAAGAGGATCGAATCTCGGAAAAACAAGCTATTTTCCGAGATTCGATCCTCTTTGAAATGGAAGGAAATGAATGCTTGTTTTTACTTATAATACTGTTTCGTTCCTTGCAGGTTCTCAGGTATGCAACCTGGCCTGGTCCAAACATTCGAGCGAGCTTGTTTCAACGCACGGCTACTCGCAGAACCAGATCGTCGTATGGAAGTATCCAACTATGACCCAGGTGAGCATTGTTGCTACTTCTTGTTGAACTTTCTTGAAGTTAGGGAAATTTGTAATTCTGGAAAGAACGAATTTTTTTCGTTTCTGGAGAAGGTAGAATCAATATAACAATATAACTCATTTAAAATTAGTGATTTGTGACTAACTCTCCTCTGTCTCCTATTCTTTGAACACTTTCAGAACATACTGAACCGCTTCCATCAAGTTCTTAATTTTCTTATCGTTTTTATTTCAGGTTGCCAAACTTACCGGACATTCGTATCGTGTATTGTATTTGGCCGTATCTCCTTGTGGCGAATCGATCGTGACCGGAGCTGGAGACGAAACCCTCCGTTTCTGGAACGTCTTTAACAACGCTCCCAAAAACGTTCGCTTGCCTGTTTCACCATTGTCTCTGTACCAAAACATCAGATGAACAACTCAGCGTACTTCAATAATCAAATCGGATCGTGGGAGAAAATTTTACTCTTAGGAATCGTCCCAAGAGAAGAAGAAACTTCCGAAATAAAATGACCAGCATAGCATATAATGTTTATTTTTTTCCAAACTGAAGAGGTTTGCATTTTAAGGCCGTGTCAAATTTTATTATTTTTACTTCATTTTCTATATTTTCACAAGTGTTCGTTATTCTGTTTGTCTGTTTTTGCTGACTGATTCAGTTTTTTAGTGTGTGCAAAAAGTTTCCGCAGTTTTTACGTCTGTTTTTTTTTTCTTCTCGTTTTTGAGAATGTCTGTATTTAGACAGTGATTCCTATTTGAAAGAGTGGAGATATTTTATATTTTTTTATACAAACGATTTTCCCACCATTTGGTATTTTTTCCCTTCAATGGTGTGAACTATTATTTGGACTCAGTGCAATTTGAACAGCGAGGTGACGGTTCAATTTTTTGGTTCCTCCTTTGTACAAAACCGTTGATTTTCTTTATCCTATTATTTTTCCGTGCAATTATCATGCCCAGTGGTTTTTTCAAAGCGACGACAAATGCCAGGAGTCACGTTTAGTTGCGAATAATTTACAGTAACGCCCGGAACTCTCTATGATCAATCTCAGTTTTCCTGCTAATTCAAATTGTTTGCTGCGATTGAGGGTAATGAAGTTTGTGACTCTTGGCTCTGTCAGAGCTGTGTCTGCTCATACGACTGTTTTTGGAGTTCCATGGATGGGTTGGGTTGGATTTATTCCTGCCAAAAAATTCGAAACCCCGTCCCCAAGCGTTTTTGCTGCCGCTTTTGTATTTCATCGGATGCTACTTCACCTACGTTACGCCTGCGGGTACTAAACCATGCATTATCTATTTTTATGATCGCGTTATCAGCTCCCTCGACTCGCGTATCTTGAATTGTATATAATTGTATAATAACAGTATAATACTTTTGACAATAAATCGCTGTTATCGAGCTGTTTTGATAATTCACCGTTTTTGCCAATGGATTTCCTAGTTTTATAATAATATTTTTTTTTATATCGGCTGTGCTGAATAAATTAACCAATAGCAGTAACCGGTGAGGAAAACAGTAAGCTAAGCTTACTACTTTCCATCGGGGAAATGACACAATCCATGGACACAATGTGCGTTTATTCATGTGGTAAATACGCATATTCTAGTCACAATAAATTAAATCTTTTCTCGCTTATAAATACACAAAATGGCAGCTTACTTGCATAATTTATGAGTGTCTTTTATGAAGCGCTTATTCTAGACCACGTAGCGTGGCACTTCAACAGAAAATTATCAGGTAAGTACCGAATATCACATAACAATGGTCTTAACTTAATAGTGATTATATTTCCTGTTAGATCAACAAATATTGATGTTTTGTAATTAGCAACTAACTTGAAATATTATTACTAGGATTACCTAGCTTTCCGCCTCATTGAAAGGGATTTATCCCTGTTGCTAAAACATCATTCGTTCCTCTTGTCATTACTTGGTTAGTCGAGGGGATATTCATGAGGTAACTGTTTCTAAAGAATCTCTTCATTGAGCACAGCGCTTTGAGGCATCCTCAGAACGATGTATGAAGTGAGACGTATTGAAGTTCCGAAGATAAAATATGGAGAAACTATCACCTCATGAATTTCTCCCACAACGAACAATATGCTCGATAATAAATCAACTTCCCTCGTAAAAAAAGTTTGCCATTCATAAAAAAATTCGAGAACCTATAGCGACGAAGAGTTTCTTAACTTAGAGCTTTCAGCCCTGAACACATGAAAAAAAAATTGACTAATAACTAGCCAAATAACTGCTCTAGGGGGTTTCAACGTAAAAATTAAATTTCTTAAGCTGTCGAATGAATATAGTGCAGGTACCAATATCTTTTCAATTTCGTTTTTGAACGTTCTGTCCGTTCGTCGATTCACCGACCTATGATCGTCGGTTCGTCTGCCATCGCCATCTCCTCGGTCGGAGCTTTGTCGCCCTTTCTTTTTTTAGAGTAAATAAGAAAAGCTCCCGAGGCGAAAAGGTTGCCAAGGAAGACAAGCCAGCCCAAGTAGTAGGAATATCCGTAGTAGTATTCCGCTGTTTTCGGATGTACGAACGGTAGGTGCTTCTTTTCGTAATCAATGGAGTTTGTGACGACTTCGATGACGACGACCACAGATGCACCTGAAGAGAAAATCGGACAATTTAACATTAGACATTTAAAATATTTGAAAAAACTGCGTCGTTTTCTTGAGATTGCAAAAATAATTGTCGAGGAAATGTTCAAATTTTCTGTAAAATTTCATTTTTAGAACTGAAGTGAATTTTTGAAGGAACGTTTTTCTTATTTTATTCAGTGTTCCATGTTCAAATTATATTCAATTTAGGTACAGTTTTTTTTTTTTTTTGGGTAGGTATTAATAAAAGTAAATTATTAGGTTCCTCTTAGGCAAAAGTGGTTCATATCAACGTTCTAAATATAAGAGAAAAGTTACGAAATTCGAATCGAGACGGATAATAGGGAGATTTCTCTCTCAGAATGTTCCAGGACCATTTAACGTTTTTTCCAAATTTTATTATTGTTATTATTATTTATCTAACTTTTTTTTGCTTTCTAAAAGATTAGATTACATCAATTTTTTTTTACGCTCATTATCGTTTTAAGAAGACCATCTAACTTACACGATAGCAAATGTATTCCTGCCGCGAGCCGCTTAAACATGTATCGCGGGTTTCTGAACGTGTAGATCGAAAACATGAATCCCATCAGCATTAGCAATACGCTCACAATGCTGAAGAACATCTCGGTCCGCGTGTAATCTGAAATTCAGCCGTAATAAAGTTTAAATTATTCAAGGAGGGACTCGTTGTTTTAGAAAAACCGAGCGAAGCCGCTTACTTATTATAGTCTGGTCGAGGGACGGATCAGTCTTCATTTTTTCAGCCGACGGAAACATCTCGTGTGCTTTGCACATTTCTGAAACGAAAATTTGCCCAGAATAATTGCGTTGAAATTTGAATTAGCGAAGAAAATAATTTTTTTTATTTTTATAGCGAAGCTTTTTTTTTATTAGTATTTTTATGTTGTAAGTAGAGAGGTTGGGATGTTTTAACAGATAGGAGTCCAACGTTTTGAGGAGGAATATCTTTTCGTTTAGGTGCTAGGACATTCGCCATCTTTTTAAACTCCGTCCTGGTAAGTAGTTATTTTTTCGGTATTTATTGCCTTTTTTATTCACTACCTTATTTATCACTTGTGTATTTATTTGAAGGAGAACGGATATAAGTTCAAAATTGTTACAATCTTCTGACACAGTACCTATCCATATAAGACGTTTGAGATAGTATGCATTGCCGAATTTCAAGTCAATCACTATATTTCTACTCCTCATTGAAACATTCAAGAGTCGCGTAACCAAATAGATTTTAAGCCGCCGTATAAAAAGTCAAATCGGTGCCAAGTTCATGATCTATTTCTCGAAATCGGCTCGCGGTCTTACGTACTGACAAATCGTTAAGCGTTTCGGTATGAATTATTCAGCGAAATTGGCAGTCAATCATTTCCGTCGTTGAAAAAACTCAGCTCAGATATTCCGCTAGCTGTAAAGCGAGAAGCTAATTATAGCGTCCACAAAGCAGTAAATTCCGAATCAACGAAATTTACTGTAGGGAAGAAAGCCGGAGTATTTATGCCCCTATAGTATTTACTCAACTCGACTTCTTCGGGACCCTCTGCGTTTTATTTATGCCGGCCCCCTTTACGAGGCTTCCTCAGAGGAAAGGAAACGTTTTGAAGACAACTGATCATTAAAGTTAATTTTAACAATGCACGCAAAACTGTAAAACTTCACTTTGAGCGTTGTTTCTGAAAAAGTTCCAATCTCGACGATAATTTCGTCGACAAGGAGTTTTCAGACGTGAATCGAACTGAAAAGAGGACCATGGGGGAAAAATTTATAATAAGTAATTAATCAAATTCAATATCTATTATTACTCTGCGGATGTGGAAAATTAGACATTATCGGATCTTGGGCACACAAAGTACTTCCATGAGTTCTGCGTTCAATTTTGATTTTTGAGGACCATAATATTTTTGATCGCTCGAAGTCTTGAAATGCTCAGCTCTGATTGTAGACTGGCACGTGATGTTTCATCTAGAGTAATACATCGTACTTCCTCGTTATTTTCAATTTTCCCGTCCTTTTTCCACTCGTGTTTAATTGGTTGAAAAAGTGGGTCAATATGGCGAATCTTTTATTTGAGAAGAAAAACTCTAACTACGTTCAATTTGGCATGCGATTAGAGATGGGCAATTAGAGGCTTAGAGATGGGCGTGCAACAATGTTGGATTTTTGGCCGCTCCAACCGCATCTTGGCTCTATAGGTGCCAAAGTCATTTTACAGTTCATCCACCTCCGGTTCAGAAAAGGTACCAACGCCCCATCTAATTGGGACAGAGTTATTTTTATGTTCAGATGCCGACGGCAAAACATTTTTTTTATAAAACCATCGGTGTGGATTATTTTGGAAAAATATATATTTTAGTGATTAATAAAATACGAATGGTTTACAATTAAAATTGTCGCTTGTGGTGAAAGAATTATTTTTCATCTATTAGCCGAATGTTAGAATTTGTCAGTGATAAAATAGACAATTTTCCAGATCTCAGATAATCATTTTTCCGCTCATTTCTCTCCCTGCTTTCTAGATTATTTCGACTCTTAACATTCATTTTTAGGGTTATACCGTTGAGCTATCTTATACAGCAATCTTCAATGCGTTGAGCTATCTTTCGGACCTTAAAGCTATTTTTTGACACAGGAAAGTTCGGTGTTTCACCAATAAACAGGGGAAGGATGAAGTTTAAAACCCGACAGAATGTTGTCGCCTCTGATATGAAAGATGTCACAATGGCGACTAATGAGTAGTGTTCTTAGTCTAAAATGACTCCGTCCAGTGCCAAGTAGGTGAAGGGAAATGGGTCAGCACTGCCGCGTTTAATAAAAGCAACGAGTTGAAAAAATTGTTTGTAGTGTGCAAACTATGAAATCCGATACACCGAGATAGAAATTAATTATAGCTATATTCAGTCATAGAACTGTAGTTTTATATAAGAGACTCAGGGCTGAGCGCCCACCGCAGTACCCGGTGGTGGGAATTGGATGTACTTTGTATCATAAAGTATTGGTGTTTAAACTTGCGCAAAGATTTAGCCGAAGTAGACATAACAACTTTTAAGTTTTCCAAAATTTGTAACTTGCACAGTAGATAACTTTAATAAAAAGTCATCAATTCAGATGTTTGTATATACCAAAATTTAGGTAATTTACCTGTCCACATTTTCCCCATGTAATGTACCTATCCTTTTTTCAACCGTTCGTGAGGTATTCAACAATATTGGTAGAATATACACGAAAACATAATATTTTTCCACTTTAAACATTATTTTCATCTATTCAGTGCGAAAGAAACAAAGAATGTACCATATATTATTGATATACACATCATCAAATATCATTATGCTGAATTTGAACAAAATCGAATTCAAAAAATTTTTCACGAAAAATTCAAGGGGAACCCCTGCGATTTCTTTTAAACGATCAGTTAACGATTTTTTACTCGTCTTACAATGCAGACAAAAATCTGAAATTTTCAGGAAAGTTGTATCTCATCAAGATGTATTTTTGTGATTTTTTTCAATTCTCGGAAAAATTTGCAAGAGGTCCGAAAAAATCAGTTCTTGAAAGCTCGAAAATTGGACTTTAACTGTGCTTTTCGGCGTAAAAGCTCATACGAATAAATTGTTTTCATACGCAAGAGTCTTCATTTGAATGCCTTACACACGTACATTGCAAAAAACTTGATGAAAAAAATTTAAACAGCGCCACAGAAATTATTTTCCGTAAATCGAGTTTGTATGTCGAGCTCCGCTGGCATCGGTGAGAATGAAAAATTAAACTTTTGTTTTTAAGCGACTTTGAAAGCTATTCTTTTAGGAAATTTAACGCTGAATCCGAATTTGACGTCAAAACAATGGAAATTTGAGGACAACGATAACTTTTTCTCATTTTTAGAGTATTAGTTTTTAATGTTTTTTCAACTTTCAAAATGTATTGCAAATACTTACAGCACAGTTCGATTTGAATAAATTAATGATTCCTACAGGAAATTAGACGTAGAATTTGATTTTGAAATAGAAAGGATCAAATCAATAAATTCTTCAAATTTTTCGGTTTTCACATTTTTAAGTTTTAACTTCGGAATTTGTTTTCGCCACGTTCGCAAATTTTGAGGAAAAGGTTCTGTGTAAACAAATTGAGGAAATTTAATTTAAGATTATTTTTCGTTTTTGGGTTGTATTCCACTTTTTTGTAAAAAACGTGTTTTCATTTTTCTTCGAGCGCGAATAGCTCCGCGAGAACATAACATAAATATAAATTTAAATACACCAAATTGTAGGATTTTGATAGTTTGTAAAAGTAGTCTGTCCAAAAGTTATCGGAAAAAAAGGCGAAAAACGCGAAAAACAGGGTAATAAATTTTTGAAGTGCAATAAAACTTTAATGAAGGACGTCGTTTCAAAAACTTACATAAACCTTCTTCAAGAAAAATCAAAGTTGAAAATCGAAAAAATACGATTTAACCGATTCAGGAATTTTATAAAATAATTTTTATCGTTCACAATAATTTTCCTCCTATTTTACGAAATATCTAAATTCTGACTTTGGAAGGCTAAAGCTCTGCGGAGGCAAGAGCAAACCTTACGATTGTAATTACATAAAAGTAGGAAATTTAACTGGCTACAACATTGCTTAAGCAAAATCCATTATTTAAGGAGCTATGGCGCCTAATAGACAAAATTCCGCGAAGCCGACTTTTTGGAAAAACGATGTTTTTCGATACATTTCGAGTTCGTTAAAAATTTCAAGGGCAAAAATCGAAATTCTAAAGGTTTTTGGCCGTAAATTCTAAGCATACCCTATTTTTTCATCAAATTCTAACCAGCCAGTTGCGCAATCAATATAGTATACCTCCTCCTCCTGGTTTTTTCTATATAATATAGAAAATAGTCCAATGTTCTCATCGTCGAGCTCATCAAATTTGAATCGGGACCGCCTAATTCTTCTTGCGCGCTGTTCCACCGGAGTTTCACCAACTCGGTCATAAAAGCTTTACATTAGCGAAGTTGCGAGAGTACCAAAAGCATTCCTAGGGTAGATGCGGTTACTCGAAGTGATACGAGAATACTCAGCGAACTGAGGAAACCCTTTTGTAATTCGAACTCGGTTCTAGAAGGCCGGAAACCCAACGCCGGAAGACAGAGACAACGATTAAATTTACTGTTGCTACGTGCTCTTCTGTACGTAAGTAACGTGTTGGGCTGTTGGTGTCAATTTGGGAAAAGGCTTTAACAGAGCATTTCATGGTAGAAGTAAAGGAATAGAATGAATGAATAGAATGCATCGAACGAGTGGAATAAATCCAATAAAAATGGTTAAAAAAAATAGAATAAAATTGGTTGAATTGAATGAAATGGCATAGTTGGGGCAGAATAAAAAATGTGGAAGGAATAGAAAATATTTAACAATGAAAATGAAATATAATAAATGTATTAAATTGAACGAAAAGAACAAATCCAATGAAAATTCCTTATTGAACTAAATGGGGTGATCGAACAAAAGGTTGAAGTAAAAGGGATGGAATAAAAATGATGAATATCAAAAGATAAATTGAATTAAATACAGTTTTTTCTAGAGCAAGCATTAAACATTTTTATTTACGTTATTTTTCGATGGTAAATATTTGGCTTTTTCCTATTTAAGTTTTAAATTTGAAAAACTGCTTACAAAAAGAGGGCGAGGAAATTTGAAGTTACCATCGAATGACGTCTTAGTTTTGTCGCATAATTTTTATTTCCAGTTTTTTTTTCGTTTCAACCCAATCATCGCGAGGAAATCAAATATCGAGGGAGAATGCGTGGAGCATTGCGTTGAGGCGAATCTGATGAGATTGAACGCATGGTCGGTTAGCTTCCATAGGTCAATATTTAATCTAAAGAAGCAATTTACGGGCGGCAAAATAACACCAGGTTGCGAGGGTTCTAATATCCGGATGTGGAGTTTCTCATCATCCGAAAGCGACGTAATTCGCTTTTTCATTAAAAAGAGGAAGGGCCGCTTCTAATGAAATACCTTTCTTCAATACATGACTTGACAGACCTTGGGGATAAATTGGGTGATAAAACTGCGGTCCTCGTTCGCACTCTTTTTCATTCTATTGACGACGAATTCCACATGAACGCAGTTGGGTGGCACGTACGTTGAGCTCATATGTGAGAGCAGTAAGTTATCTGCTCAAGGAATAATAGCGTAATTTTACTACGATTTAATCCCGCATTATTTCCAGAAATGTTCGCACATACTTCCTATCTACCGGCGGAATATAAAAATGGCCTATCGGTGTTTTTAATCATCTTTCGAATGTTTTACGTTTCAACTTCATTATTTTCAAGTCGACATTTTTTGATAACTATGATGTCAGTCCCAGATAAATTTACGGATTCAGAGTTTAATGGGTTCACCCGGCGGAAATCGAGGCCAAGGTTTTGTTTATCCGTGTTAAATATCATCTCCCACGCCTAGAAAATGACAGGGCGGAAATATTTATGTAATCTAACGTTGGAAGCAGGTGCATCTAAGCGAGTGTGAGTGCCAAGAACATCTCAGTTCCGCTCAGGCTAACAACAAAAGTGTAAGGGGATACTCTCGATTTCGCCGAACTCTAGGACGAGGAAAATTTGAAAAGTGTCCGCCGATTCGTTGACAAAAAAGCGGAGAAAGAAATCGTAATAGATTTTTTTTTTTAATTTTATGTATGACGAAAACCTGCGTATAGAAGCATTTAAGGCAATCAAGATCAATTGATGGTTGATGGTTGATCAATTTTAAAATCACCGCACCACGTTGAAAATTGTATAGTTATTGTGCCACCATTTTAATCCAACTGACAGCAAAAATTGTATCAGTTATTTTCTGATTGCTGCTATTAAATTAATCTAAACGCCTAATTGGTTCACTGATTCAATCAGAAAAATTTCGGAAGATCAATTTTAGATAAAATTGGAATAATTTCAAATTGTTTGTTTTATTTATCACTAGAGAAATGCATCCTCTAAAGTTCAGTACAAGATGAAAAATAATGTTTAGCTGCAAGAAAAATTTAACGGTGTTTCTGAAAAAATAATGTTTCTCTAGCAATTCGCCCTTCTGGAAAATCTCGTTTTCCGAAGCGCGAAAAACCCGTTCAATTAATCAGTAATTAGTATGCCAAAATGGAAAAGCTTTTAAAAATCGGCGTAATTTTCCGAGCTTTTCCTTTTACTCTCGAGCCTTCTAAATGTTCGTAGTTTCGGAAACTAGCCGCTTTAAACGAACTTAAAAGTTCGTGTCTTTTGGAAAATGTAACTTGATCGCAGTTGTTATCGATGTTAAAAATGGTTTGCATCATGTAAAATTTATCCACGGAAAAGGCGTAAAAAGGAATTTAACGGCTGTGTGCCTACTTTGGAATTCCTTTGGATAAATTTATCGCTAAAACAAGCATAAAATACAACTATTTCGTCGAGTCGAGTTTACGAGTTGAACAAGAGCTTTACAAAAGGTAGACACTGTTGGGAAACATTCCTTACAGATCTGACGATAGGAATTCTAATAGATTGCAAGAAGCTGCCAAGCGGACAATTCCTAGAGACACGACTTGATTTCCGAAAGCGATCTATTTCGGTAACTAGAGAGAAATAGCTGACGACGATCGGATCGAATTCATCGCACATCGCGACACGTTTTATTGGGACAGCTTTACATTTATTCAACGGTTTTGTGTTCTGTACGACGTGCCAGTTTTCTTTGACGATGGAAAAATTTGTGTGAGTAGCCTTTGAAGATCTAAGATGTCTCTATTGTTGACTGCCACGAGTTGCCAACGAATTTCAGGCACGAGAGTGTTTTGGCAGAAATTGAATCACCAAACGGACAGAATATTGTGACGAGCTTGCGAGTGGAAGGTCCATATTCAAAGTGTTATAAATAACACTCACTACTCTCAATTTCAAGCCCTAGAAAAACGCTGCAAATGATCGAGTGGTTAATTGGTTATTTGCTTCAATTACGATTTAAAAAGACCATCCATTCGTGAATGTTACTATTTCGAACGTTTGAGGACGTTTCCACCAAAGGACAAATCGGTAATTAAAAGAGGAAACCCCGAAGCAGCGATGGTAATTTTATTTATTTTCCAAAAGTTGATTTATTTGCCTAACGGTTCAACTAAAGAGATTGTCTGACGATCATATAGAAAGATTTTTATTGCTCCAAAAATTCTCAATTTAAACTATCATGCAAAATTTCTAAAAATTTCGAAAACTCTACACGTAGGCTGCGATAACTTGAAAAACGTTAAGTTGACTCCGTTTTGGTGTCATTCGATTCAGCGTAAAAAATATATATAGAAGTTGATAAAGAGTACACTTTTTTTTTCTGAAAATCCTTTGCAATTAAGAATTTTCTCCAGCTCAAAACCCTCCAAAAACACTCTTAAATTAGAGGTTAGAATTTTTTCGTGAGCGACTACAATGTTTTGATTGAATAATTAAGCCAAAATAATTGCTGCCCTGTCCATCTCGAAATATTCCCGTATTTTCTATGGCGAGATGATCAACTTGGTGTTAACCTTGTTGCGGTAGAAACGAATGACAATTTTATCATTTCGAAAATTGGAATTTCGAAAAATTGCATGAGCGCGCAAACGATTCCGAGAGCATTTTTCAACATTTTTTTTATACCTCAGTTGACTCACCCACCTACTGGCTTAACAGTGGCGTTTTGCTTCGTCGTCCGGCATATTCTGAACAGTCCGGATCTTGACGAAATGAAGAAACGTTGAGTTTGATTCATGTAAATGCCCATTTCAGGGTCGGGTGCCACAACTGAGAACCATCCCTAAAAAAAAGAGTAGAATTAAAAAATTAATAATCTTTGTCGGTTAAGGACATCAGTCAATTCATCGTGTTATAAATTTCACATAATTCTTTCTTTTCTGAAAATCGTACAGTCCAAAAAAGGCCGCAATCGATTAACTTTTCCGATGTGCTGAATTTAAAAAATTAAAAAAATGTTTAAAAGGATAAAATAGTTTAGTGTTATGTCAATTGAACGAATAATTTGAATAAAAAGCTGTATTCAACTCTGTTATTGCATCATTGTTTATTTCAATAGTAAATTCGCTAAAAAAAAAAAAAAAAAAAAAAAAAAAAAACTCCTGCGACTTTTACACGGAAATTAGTTTCACGCGCGACCGGATGAAATTAATGAATATTCTTTTTGTTAGTTTGGTTGTCAAGCTGACGAAAATTTCCATCAGTCATTCCGAAGAGCGAGAAGCCCTAGTTTTGTTATGCGGTCGGCTGTCAAAAGTCAGGAAGAAACTCTCAGATCTCATTTATTTGACCGAAACCTGAAACCAACTTTGTGTACGATGGGCACCTAAACATAACAAGGCAGCCCCTACTTCCCTGTCTATTATCGCCTGGTAAGCCTGTTCACTGTTTGGCTGGTGGTGTCTATTTATAGAGGGTATCTTTCTTCGAAGCGGACAGATTTGAAGGATGAATAAAAGACTCCGAACAAACCCTCTCGTTAAGCGTGAATCGTTTTACTTTCGTTGAAAAGCCGGTTTACGTAGAACCAGGTGCGATGCAAATTGAGGAAATCGTGTTTTGGCGGGTCAATCGATTTAGCCGGAAAAAATACGTTTCTACCTCAAATAGCTAGTTATTTTAATTTGCTTAGTTAAAAATAAATCAATGGGCAAAAACGATCGGTTTTGTAAAATGCATTAAAAATTTTATAACAGACCTTCCATAACAAACATTGATTTTTGCTGTTTGGAAGCTCAAGAAAAAATCGATCTCAATTATGTTTTTTTTTCCAAAAACAATAGGCGCAGCTGATTAATTTGAAAGAAGTTCTATTATAGACAACCATCTAAAGAAGTTACAAAAAGCAAGGACCAAGATATTTTTTTGCTACTATATTTTGTAAATTTCTACAATTGAACGCATCGTTTATCCTTCCGCATTAAAATGTGATTTCATTTTGGTGGATTTTATTTATCAAACAGCTAGAATCGGAAAGAATATATATTGTCGTACGATTTACCTGCGAATTGAACGCGATCGTCCAAACAATCAGCGAAGAACCGACTAGAAATGTGCAGAAAAATAGCAATCGTCGCTCTTTGAGTAGAACTCGCGTTTTGTCGGCTGCTTTATCAGCCATTGCCCCGCTCTCAACCATTTTGGGCCTGAAACGATAACCGAACTAGGATTATTTTGTTAGACAGATTAACGATTAACGGGCAACCACTTTTTTTACGTTTCGTCACTGCTAAAGGCGACCTCTTCAGCTACAATAAAATTACCAATTCATAATTCGAGTATTTAAGCTGCACTAATTTCACAAGTTTAATAAATATTGCCCACAATGTTTGTCTAAAGTATTTTTTAAAAACCTCGTCTGTCTCATTTTACATGCTAGAATTTTTTTCTCCATGAATTAACCCTCAGTCACCTTTGCATGTGTATATCTTCTAAAGAAAGTATTTTTCATTCATACAGATACTATCAAATTTATTATAAAAATATCTTTTAAAAAATCTTTAAAATAAGTTGAAATTAATATTAGTAAATTCTTTTTAAAGTGAAAAAACCGACATTATAATGTCGACAACAATTTTTAAAAAATTTCGCACTTACTCCATATAAAATCTTCAGAAAACAATTCCACCAAACCCCTTTCCAAATATTTTCTTCGAACTTGCACCTAATAACTATTACACTCAATCTTGACTCGAACAAAATCCTGAAGAGATCAACGACCGTACAGATCAACGAATGAATAACCGAATTTGATAGATTACAACCAATTAAAAACGCTGACAATGATTGTACAGTGCTATACTATTCATTTACTTCAATTCAGTATTGAAAAGACCATACAATTGTGATGGTAACTAATCCGAAAATTTGCAAACTTTTCCACAAAACTACAAATTTAATAGCTATAAAAAAAACACGACTAGGCAACTATGGTAATTTTATTATTTTGGTTTCTCTTAATTAGCAAATTAAAATATATGTTATTCACTTAATAGCTTAAGATAGTGTTTGACAAGCATTCCAGAGTATGGAACATTTACGTATCTCTATAAATTCTCGAGTTTCATCATCTTGCCAAATTTCTTGAAATCTCGAATATGCTGCAAAAAAGGTGCGAAAACTTGAGCGCCATTAAAGCTATTGACCCCGTTATGGTCTCATTTAGTTGAGCGTTCAAAAAATCATAATTACATATAAACACTATACATATTGATTACACATAATTTATTATATGTAATTACAAATTAAATATAAAAATATTATATATTATAAAATGACACCAAACACTCCTGTGTCCAAGAAACCTTGGTAAATAGGAATTTTCTTATCTCAAAACCCCCAAAAATACCCTAAATACACGTTTGGGGTAAATAATTAATATACCAAGACCACTTCAAAACACCAATTTTAAATTCGCAAGTATAGTTAATTAAACAAATATATCGCTAATATTATCTCGACCAAATAATCAAACAACTTGTGAAAGTCCGTGCGGGGATTGAATCCGCTTTGATTATTTTTCCTGAATATTTTTGCCCGAATCTATTTGAGTCAATATAAAATAAATATTATTGGCAAAATAGGGAGTTGAAGCCTCGTGGTCAGAAGAATTGGAAACGAATCGCGTAGAAAATGATTGGGAGCAAACGAGAATAACATATCAAGACTTGGAGCGTGACCTTTTTGCACCCCGCAAGTTTCAGTGCTTTACTTGAAATACACGGTTTACACTTTTGAATCCAAGTAAACCGTGCGATCTGTTGTCTACACGCTTTTGGCAACTGTTGTCCTTAGACTAAACATAACTTAGCCGGGTGTAGTTGCTTATCGTAAACTTCGCCACTTCGGCCTTTTAAGTGCTTGTTCCAAGTCGTTCTCGGCCGTTAAGAGCTGAGTAATTCAGCTCCGTTCAGGCGATCAAAGTTGGAACTCGCTTGCGAACAGGAATCCCTTTTATTTCGACTGCAATTTCTTTTAAGTCAGTTGTTGACTACCTCGAAAAGCGACCTATCTTTGTCTCGTTCATGATCATGATGATAGCTGATTGTTGAGTGGAATTTGGAGCTAGGTTGCCAAAACACGTGTGCCCTCGTGGCTGCCAGAGTTTGAGATTGACAGCGGACGCTGAACGACGACAGAAGTACACTAGAATATTTGAGTCCCGTTTGTATACTTCAGCGAAGTCAACGAACTTTCACTGCCTATCAGTTACTATCGTCGCTGCAGAATGCTGGAAATTTTTTATATCTCTTTAAAGGTATTTACTAGTTTTTAAGCGATTTTACTCGATCTATCACTCACTTGGTTGGGTTGGCTCGTGGTTTGTTTTTAACGGACGATCTACGAGCAGACGATGGCGGCAGGTTCAACGCCACCGGAGTCGCAGTTTCGTCTTTGAAAAAATCGGCGATTTTATCAGCCTCTACCTTGGGCAGTTTGTCCAAAGGTGAACTAGGAGGCGACGCCATAGTCTTTTCGTTATAACTCACTGCTGCATCTTTGTACTGAACTTATTCGCCGAATTTTGAGATCGAATTTATTGTAATCAGCTTTTTCAAATTTTTATTGATCTGCCTGCTTCCCTTCGAGTGTCGTCTAATTTCACTAATCCTGGCGGGTTAATTGTAAGAAATTGCTGGAGCAAATAAATTACAATAAAAATGTATATTTTTGGGATATTTTTATAAACAATTTCCAACTGTTGTATATTTAATTAGGTATTATTTTAAAATTAACGCAATACTCAATGTAGAAATTAATTCCGACAATTTTATAATATGCATTTTTTCAGAATTATTCATTTTTTCTTTTTTTTACAAAACATTTGTATAAAGTTATCATTGTTTGTGAATACTTCGTAAATAGATTTTTCATGAGTTCTTCGTATTTAACAGGCTTTTTTTATCCGCGACGAAATTAACTCTCTTTCAGACGTAAAAGCTTTTCTATGTTTTTAAAAACTCATCTCATCTCATCTTTTTTTTACTGAGTTTAATTTACACAAAAACTATTATTAGTCAAATTCGTAAAAATCTAAAAAAAAAATGTCACGTTCAAAATAGTCAGTGGATTTTATTGACGACAAATTTTTACTATATAAAAAAAGAAAATAGAAAAAGTATATAAATAACCAAAAACAAAACATTTAAATCGAAAAAACCTCAATACAGAACTTTTTGATTCTCTCCACACAGAGTTATGTTTATTTTGAAAGAAAAATTCGCTTTGCGACTTGCGGATCATTGTTAAGTATGAAAGTCAAAAATAAAAAATAATGTTTAAAAAATCAATAATTTTGTACTAGCAATTTTCTACCTTTAACCCTTTTTTAAGAAGCTCCGAATTTTCTAAAACCGCATTCGCGCACTTCACCAATCACTGCACACGATTTCACTGGGAGCACTGTTGAATTAACGTGTTTTCTGTCAATACATCGCTATTGGTAGACGGATTCGGTCGAAACGGAGCCCGATTCGAGACTAATGCGAGTATTTAACCCACTGAGGAAGGTGTCCAGTTCAGATTAGAAATTCCCAGGGATCACATCGAAGATCGTCGTTGAATAGGCGCAAAGAATAAACATTTATGTCGTCCGGGCTTGTCGACATAATAGCAGTCTCAAGTTTGGCATTTTGCCGCGCAAGACACTCGGCAACGGCGGGACATTAAAATCGAGATCGTCTATTGTCGTCCGCCGGCCAAGTCTGTATACTGCGGGAGGTGTTATAAGTTGAAACATAATTTATAGCAATCTGGAAATTTTTTAAAGAAGAGAAAAAATAAACAAAACACTGCATTTTTCGTTAATTTCAGGAAATATGAGAAGCGGATTTTTAGTTTATTTACTATTGGTTTTTGAGGTGAGAAGTAATCCGACGGTTTCTTAATTTATTATGAGCATTATTGCCCATTACGGCCTCTTTAGGTTATATATTTTATCGTGAGCGCCAATTGAACTTGCTAAAAGCTAGATGACCAACATAAGCTAGATAACCAATTTTGCTAAGCTAAATAACTTCAACTAGTCGCCTATTTCCTCCCAAAACGATCAAATATCAACCCGTTGTTTCAGTCCACTCCAAAAGATATTTCAGGCTCCACTCAAGAGATCTTGGGTGGTTATTAGCAAACATCTCAAACTCTCATGAATCTGAGCCCGCTCTCAATTAGTGCACGTGACCATACAGGTTCCTCTATCCGACACGACAGCTCATTAATCCACGAACTGACGAGATGGTATAGCGAGGAAATCGAAGAAACAGGTCACGGTAACGATGAGAGCTTTACTGATGACAGCTGTTATATCACGTATGCACCCTAGCGCTTTATTTTTGCAGTAAATATAGACAAAGAGAAGATCGATTGAATTTTAAAGTGCAGAATATATTATAGCGATCATTAGCATTCCCCTCTCGATTTTATCGACTTTTAGAACTTAAAATAGTCTTAATTTAATTAAACCAGTGGTGTGCATAGATCACACAGTACTTCAATGTTTGAGTCGGTATAAAATCGAAACAGAAAAAACTTTGAACGCTTATATCTCAAATCCACAGGGTGATATCCAAAATTCGATAAAAGCTCATTTTCCTTATTCACTAGGAAAACATTTCCTGAAAATTTCATCGAGCTTCATTCATTTTTCAGAGAGATATGGCGATCGATGTAACTTTTAGACCACAACACACGGACAGACGGACACACAGACACTTGTTCAGAAAGTGATTCTACTATAGTACTATAAATGTACTATAATACTATGAAAATATCTTCCAACAGTACCTGATCGGTTCCAAATTCGACTTTTCAGAAGATCGCAATACTCACATATGTAAAAATGGATGTAAAAATAAAAATATAGATAAATATAACAATTTTATCATTAATTTCTATCATTTTTTCTCTTAATTTTTATCATTCTATCATAAGCTATTATATGATCTCATTAAATTTCACAGCTCTAATAGGAGTGATAGGTGTGGTCAAGATGAACGGTTCGGCTTCAGTACGTCAACGACGAAGGCTAATTTTGGCTGACTTCAACCTCACATGTCAAGACTTTCATCGACTGACATTTACGTCTCAACAAATCCGCGCGGAAAGTGTGAAATTCGCTCCCATAAATTGAGCAGGTGTTTGGAAAAAATCGTCAAGTCTAAACTCTTCGACTTCGATTGATTGAGTCCATGTGCCTCTTCCTGCGGTTTCAAAGTCTGTTACCAGTAACGTATTAAATATTTACACAACAGCGGCTCTAAAGTGCAAAATATTTTTATTTTTATTATTTTGAATCGTTAATAGGCAACGAAAAGTTTCCCACAGATCAGGAAAATGGGCTAAAAATCACAAGGAATATATTATGATATTACACTTATTTAAATATATTTTTTTTTAAATTTTTCCATTTACTACACTTTTTTAACATTTTTTAAATAAATATTATTATATAGGTACTTCCGTTTCCTTGAGTTTTCGTTAAAAATAAAATAGAGAAGAATTTAATTTTTTGCCTTCCTTTTCATAACGCATAATTCATTTTCCCAGACGATAATATTTTATTATATAATCTAGCTTGCTAGTAGCTGCCAATATTGAAATTGCACTCGTGTTATTGCTTTTGAGCTAAAATATGGCAGTATAGAGTTCCACTGGCTATCTATTTTATATCCTACGTTGCTCCAACAAAATGTGAGAGCATCGCTATACGTCATTTTTTCCTTCCGCCTCGCATCAAACCGAGATGCAATGTCAGTTTCCATTATACATAACCCGCCTTTCGCTCGTGTATCGACATTCGGCGTCTTGAGCAAATACCACAGCACTACGGGTATACGTACTTGAAAGAGTTTATGAGGAGCAGGTGATTCAGAAAAAACTCTGACCTCGTTCACAATAAAAACGACGAGGCGTTTTTTCAAAAGGAGCCTGCAAAAGATCCATCCTTTCATTTATTTAATTTATTTTCGCCCTTCTCTCGAGTCGACCAGAATTTTTATTCATAACGTTATGCTCGCTTCAAACACTGAAAAATTATATAATCGACTAAAAGATTGGAAAATTTGACTGAAATTTATGTTGAGTGAATTAACTAATAACCAAGAATAAAATGATATTTTTGGAGGTATTTTCAAATTGCTTTGCTGAATAGTAATTAGTTCACCTAAATTATAAGTCTAGGTTATTCTTTTAAAGGTAATTTTTGAATTTATGTTGTGAATTTTATTTAAAACATTACTTGGTACTATAATTTCCCAATAAAAAAATAATGTTCCGTCATTCATATTCCATATTGATATTCTCCGAAATGAATTATCAAGCGGTTTTCCTCTTTTTTCCAACCGTTTTTCATTCGCATATCGAAATTTTATTTTTATTTGAAAATTAAACGTTATGATACGGACGTGGTGACTGCAAAATAACAGGTTCTCATCAGTTTGATAATTGAGGCATTTCGGAGATTGGACGTCATCCGCTTTTAGTGTCGTTGACGTTGCGGAAGGAAGTAAAATGAGCTTTGTCACAAGAATAATCACCTAATGTAGCGAAACTTCGTGAGACCTTGGAGGGGAATTTGACTTGAAAAGCGGGCGGCATTTACATGTCACAGGGCGAGTTGAACTTTCGGGTTGAGGAAATCCTTTTATTCAAATGGAGGCGAGATTGAGCTCACACGAGGCGCCTTTCTCAGGCGCTTTAGATATTATAAAAATGCGGTTTGAGTTTTTAGTTTTTACTTCCATGTTTACGTGGTAAAAGGAAGTACGCGATCGTCCGAAAAATCGAATCAGGTACAGAAGTGAGTTCGGAAAAAATTTTCATAGTACTAGACGCAGAAACACTTTCCGAACAAGTTACGGTGTGTTTATGTATCTGCCTGTACGAGTGTCCGTATGGCTACGGTCAAAAAGTGATAAAAATCGTCATATTTCAGTGAAAAATGAATGAAACTCAATGACATTTTCGGAAAATGTTATCCCAGTAAAGGTTCAAAGTTAGACGTTTCCGGGTTTGGATAGCACAGGAAATCCGAGATTTAACCGCTCAACGTTTTTTTCTGTTTCCATTTTTATATAGTACGTAGGTGGTGGGTATTGCATTGTACTTGGTATCATAAAGTATTGGGTTTTTCAACTTGCGCAAATAAGTTTTAGCCAAGGTAGGCAGGCCAGCTTTAAGTTTTCCAAGATTTGTAACTTGCACAGTGGATAACTCAAACAAAAAGTCGTCAATTCAGACGTTTGATTATACCAAAAGATAGGTAATTTAACTGTGCACATTTTCCCCATGTAATGTACCTATTCATTTTTCCCCCGTTTTTGCGTTATTCAACAATATTAGTAGACTATACACGAAAACTTGACATTTTTCGACTTTAAACGTTCTTTTCATCTATTTAGTGCGAAAGAAACAAAGAATGAACCGTATATTATTGATATACACATCATCAACTATCATTATGTCGAATTTGAGCCAAATCGATTACAAAAAAATTTTGTCGAAAAATCCAAGGGGTTCCCCTGCGATTTTTTTCAACCGATCAGTTAACGAATTTTTACTCCTCTCCCAATACAGATAAAAATCTGAAATTTTTAGGAAAGTTGTGTCTTACCAAGATGTATTTTAGTGATTTTTTTTATTCCTCGGAAAAATCTGCTTCTGGTCCAAAAAAATCGGTTTTTGTAAGCACAAAAATTGGACTTTACCCGTGCTTTTCGGGGTTAAAATTTACGTGAATCAATTGTTTTATTATGCAGGAGTCTTCATTTGAATGCCTTACACACGTGCATAACAAAAAATTTCGTGAAAAAATGTTAAACAGCGCCACAAAAATTATTTTCCGTAAATCGAGCTTTTCACCGGCCGCTGGCATCGGTAGAGGTGAAAAATTAAACTTCTGTTTTTGAACGTTTTTGAAAGCTACTCTTATGTGAAATTGATCGCTAAATCCGAATTTGACGTCAAAACGGCGGAAATTTGACGTCAACTGTCTGTTTTTTCTATTTTTAGTGTTGCACGTTTTTACGTATTTCAACCCTGAAAGAATATCAATACTGTTCAATATCAATTTATACCTCATTCTTGTAGGAAATTTAACGCTGAATCCAAATTTGACGTCAAAACGATGGAAATTTGATGATAACTATTGGTTTTTCTCGTTTTAGTATTACACCGTCGTTTTGCGTTTCAACTTTGAAAATCCGTTGCACATACTTACAGTACTGTTCAAATTTGATTAATTAATGATTTCTACAGGAAATTACCTCCCCTCGCCGAATACTATCCAAGCAGTATTTTTCCAATTTAGCTGAAACCTTAAAATCGTGACATGAGTGTGTCATAGTAGGCCAAGAAAAGCCCCTTCTTGTCAGACGTCTCGAGCATCAGAAGAGTTGACAATAATTCATAACAGGCCTTTCTGGTGCCATTTTGTGGAAATTCATTCGAAAAATACTTCAGTTCTATGAAACGCATTTTTCGCCAATAATTATTCACGTTATTCCACTTCTGTTTAAAATATTTCTATATGAAATTTGTTCGTTCGTATTCTACTTCGGCTACGTAAATAACGAACTAATTTGTTAAGCGCTTGATATTGAAAATCTAACATAATTCGTATTATATTCGTCAATAAGGATATAGCATGCCAGTGAAACAATAGTAATAAATAAATTGAATTAGATTAAAATAAATTTTAAAAACACCTGCTTTTGTCAAATTGAGTGACCATTTTCTTTTGAAGTCGGTTAAAAATTAAGCTCAAATACATATGACTCAACTGTAAAATTTCCAAGTGAAAATAAATAAATTGTACGTCCATGAGAGAGCAAAAATAGACAGCAATGGAGAAAAATGTTTTGTAAAATTATACTATAGGAATTTGTTGCAGATACTCTTGTTAAACGGTATAAATATGTTTCCTTTACTTGGTTTTAAACGCTCTATAAATAGGCAATTAGTTTGCTGGCTTCATCTTCTGCGGTCATTTTTTATGACTAACTAGTTTTGCACATGCGTGGAGAAATCGAGGACTATCCATAAGAGTTAAGGGTCAAAGACAAAAGTGATTGATGCGTTTGCGACGTTGATGAGACGCTCTCGGAGCTATCAATCTTCGATTGTCAAATCCCGAGTAAACGATCATCATCCAAATTTCATGCGCCAAAAATGTTCTTAGCGGGAGTGCGGTTTTTAATGCGGGTGAAGTAAATGGGGCCAGGAAATTTCCGGTGGCATTTTTTACCAGGAAAATTGTCTCTAAATACTTTTTTGACGCACTATGTAGAAGATGAAGTCATAAAAAAGAGAACGATATTTCAGCGAGCAATTATATTCGACTCGCTCTTCGCAGATACTGCAAGAAATTTATTCGATAAATTTTGAAAAGGGTTTTGTAATTCATAATGCAACTAGGAAACAGCTTACGAGTTATTTTCCAAAGTTACGAAAGTATCCACTGTGGCCCCTCTGGTCAGTTAACGTTGATGATCGACTGTCGGCAATCGTCTTAAAATTATCTTTCCTGATGACGTCTTCGAACTGTTAACCGGCTGTATCATGTTCCGGGATGATGACCGTTCTCGATAGACTACGATGCTCAACTGAATTCAACTAACTTGGATGCTGACTTCGGAAGCTGCGAAGGTGGGAAAAGCGGCCACGCCTCTCTTTCCTTCACCGTAGATTCGCCCACTTTTCGGTCTTCTTCTCTAACATTTTTTCACTCTCTCGTTTTTTAGCGCACGTGTATCCCTTACACGTGTATCGGACGTCAAAAGTTATTTGACACTGCACTTCAATGATATTTGACATTTAAATTATTGTTTGCGTAGGATTCGTAAGTGGATTTTATAGGTGGGTTCGTTGGTGAAATTCCTAATTTAGATAGCAATTTTTTTTATTGAGAGATTTTTGGTATTATAATAATTGAAAAAACTGTAACTGTCTGAAAGGTTTTTCTTTGTGTGTCATAAAAATTGTATATTCTGAGTGTATATTCTAGATTTATTAAATAATAGGAAACAATAATTAGGAAAATTTTTCATATATAATCTGATTTAATGGTTCGTGATCGTGTTACGTTTTAATTTCTAAAAATATTTTGTAACTCTTTATAATATTTATGCTCATATTATTTCTAATTTATTTTCAGTCGTATTGCTGTTTTAAGAATTGAATCATCGCATGAAGCCCGAGTTTTTCTGAAAATATTCATAAATCCCATTAGCATTATCGGAACAGAAAAAAATTACTCCCTATATTAGTTAACATTTGTCTCCATCTATCACGCTATCACTTTTCAGTAAAATTTTATGAAAGAAAAGTTTACTTATACAAATGAAAAGCGAATTTCCTGGTCAAAAAATAATGTTATGTAATATAAATATTCACGTAAGCTAAGGAAAACGTATTACTTCGTTTCTGTTCAATCCGCAATATCCCTGATGAAAATGGACCCAACCGAGAATTTCAATCCAGCTATGACGTCAGCAACGAACGACGTCAATACAGTTACCGATGAAATGGTAATACGCTGACGTAACGTCGTGTATGAACTTAACTCCAGTTTAGCAAGAATCTCTTCTTCGAATATTCATTTCTGTAGAAGGTTATCAAATATTGATTAGAGGTCTTCGGGATTACATCATACTTCTGAAGGCGAAGGATGAAAATGTAACAATATTATTCGTTCGGACAAATCCATCAATTATTTCAACACTCAACTTTGCGAATTTAATTCTATACTCATTGGAATCGTCGTCAAACGCTCTCTCCAGCTGTACGGTAGGGCAAACAATTTAGCTTTTAATTAGGACATTAAGAAAAATAAAAATGATTAAACGTACATTTACGGTACAACCATTTGCAGCGTTTTTACTTCCATGTTTACGTAGTAAATGGAAGTATTTTATGACATTTTTGTTTTAATTTGAAATAGTTAAATTTGTCATATGGCTTTTTCAGCCTATTTTCAGCTGTTATTGTCTAAAAAGCTGTTGTAACGCAAAGATTTACTCAATTAACCTATTATTAAAATATTTATGTAATTATAAATTACAGGTAGCTTTTCATCGAGTTATTCTCACCTTCGTACTCAAGGTAATTAAGAACGTTAAGCCTCTTGAAGGGAAACGTTCAGCTCTAAAATAATTCAATTAAACTTCTAATCGCGTTAAGTGCCTAACTCCGAATTAATTTCATCTTTAAAGTTTCGTAAATGTAATTTGCAATATCCCATTACGGAATTATTTTACCCTCGTTGTTCTCTAGACTGCATGAAATAGGAATAATAAGGAACAGTATAAATTGATATTTTGGAGAGACAATATTAATTGTCCGAAGTTATTGATGATGTCGATGCAATTAAATATAATATAACATTTTTACGCAAAATATGTACGATATATTTTTAATAATGTGAAGGAGAGTGATAGTTTTTTAATTATTATTAAAAATGGTGCAATGTGGTGAAATTTTTATTAGTAGTAAATTTTTAGTGTTAGTGATTCCGTTTAAAGCACATTATTGGTGACTTTTTTCTTCGGTATTTCCATCCGTTTATCCGTGCATTGAGAAATAAACAACTTTAAATTAGGAAAGTATTAAACAATTACAATATTTTTTCATTTAATAATAAAAGAAAAAAGGACAATCGTTGAAAATGAGCGTTAACTGTGAGAAGGTACGTTCGGTTTTCGAAAGGAGTCGCGTGATCTGCCCCAATGAGCTTTTTTATTTGTGAGTGTGTGAGTAATTGAAAAAAACAAAAAAAACCCTTGAGAATCCATTTATACTTATTGACCGATCGACCAACGTCCCGCGTGTTAACGGTGCCGGAAGTTAAGCCTCGGAAGTACTTAGCAGGCTGTTCCGATAATAGGAATAGAGAGCATTATTAAACTCCTGACATCTCATTCAACCTGGCATTTTCGTATCGATCCAAATATCAACACAGGGCGTTTCGTTTTGTTAGGAATTTTCATCAGTGGACGAAGAAATGAGGAAATGCAAAGGGAAGTAGAAATAGAGTCATTTCTGTTCTATAAGGCGATCTATAATGTTCACTTCTTGAGGGGGACTTCGCCTGAAAGCGGCTTCATTTTGTGCAGGCGGTTGACATGGGGAGGTTCTTGAATGCCATTTGTGTCAAGGTATGTACGTCAATGTATCAATGCTCTTCATGGTAATCTCACCTAGCATTTTTCTTTGCCTTGTCGTAGCATTTTTTCATGTCGAGGGGGTGTAAGGGGGAGAAAAACCAAGCAAGATGTGGAATCGGAGAATGAGTCGCCCGGTTTTTCTCCCCCTCTCAACCCCTGGACATCGTCTAGCATTGTTCGATCTCCACGGGTTCACTTATGAAGGAAAAATTGGACTTGCGGAGGAACGACAGCATTTTGGAAGAAAAACGGACTTTTGGGGAGGAGAAAATCTTTTTTTTTTTTTTTTTTTTTTTAAGACAAAATTGGAATTCGGTTTTTTGAGGGAAAATTGGGTTTTTAGCGAAAGTTGAATTTTCGGGGGAATGTATGACTTGATTTTGCGAGGAAATGGGATTTCTATAGATAAATGAATTTTCGGTGGAATGTCTTATTTTCGTTGACAGTCGGACTTTTAGAAGAAAGTCAGACTTTTGGGGGATAGTCGGATTTTAGGTGTTAAGTCGGATTTTTGGGGGAAATGGACTTTTGTGGGAAGATCCTCGACCACTATTTCTACCTTATTTGTTCTAGTCCTGCGTGCTGGCGACATCGCAATTTGTCAGACCCTCATAATTCGAGTCCGCTAGCTGTCACTGATATACCAATATCATTGGCTCCCTAGCGCCGCTAAAGTGTTCGTGTTCTTCTTTGATATGGTCAGGCTCTAGCTTCTCGCGGTCGGTCGGTTCAACAGAGAAAGTGTATCCTCTCCCTCTACCGCAAGGTATGGCCTCCCTCACCCACTGCCCAGCTCGCGTCCTCGGGCCACAGCTCGAAATGACGTAACCATCTTCGTGAGCCTTCGCCCTCTGAGGCTCTGAGCCATGGTCTCGACGATGGCTGCGAGCTCTAAAGACTAAATAGAACTCAGTCCTGTGCTAATCGTCCACGTGTTAACTTAGTTCGGAGCATAGTCTCCGCAAGTGTTGGTTCCATCCTTCCGATCGAAAGGTGAGTTATGATGTTTTTAATAACAAAATATACTATTGACGGGTGATCTAATGAGGTCAACTGTTTTCTGGCTTTGAATCTCCAATAAGACCGTCAACCAGTTCCCCTGCAACTAGGCTAGATCATTTTGACGTACACACCTGTTCCACATCATCTAATTGTATCAATGGAATGGAATGTATCCGCTTCATTGTCGAACATAGACTCCAACGAATTCGTTTTGATCATCTTCGGCCGTTTTAGAGGCTGATCGTGATGATAAATTTGCCCAATGTTGGAAACATTACGGTTGATAAATGGAAGTTACAAAAACCTCAAATATACAAAATACATGTAGTTGATAACTGCCCCAGAGGGTTTCTGATACAGAAAATATTTCCAATCACGAGAAAAAAATGTCATCCCATAATTATAATGTAGCAATATTTTTGTACTCTTTTCTCATATGTTTAAGTTGAATTGCGTAATAGAGTTTCAATCCGTATCAAATGAATGATGCATGAAACGAAGGTATCAAACCCAGCGCAAATGACACCGCCCTTCTATAATTTCTAATGGAAATACACCGGCTCATTATGCAATATGGTTCAAGGAACATACTCCCATAATTAGTACCATTCATGGTTATTTGTTATTTCTACGGCGTAAAAATTCGATACTTCTCCTCGTTTATGACATGACAGTATTATCCTAGTTCACTGGGTTCGTGTTTTTGCTCGGTATATCAAATGTTTTTGGCCCGAGCCAACGATTTTCTTCACACTCTGCGTAACTTGACAGCCAAGTCTTTTCAAAAGCCGCGATTCAAAGGACGAAACCTGCCAGATAAAGAACACAGTAGGTTACGTTCATAAGAAAACCGCTTCGCTTTAAAACGTCAACCTCATTCGTTCATAAATCAACGTCCTGTAAAAGGCGACTAGTTTTAGCGAGGAATATAATGGAGGGTAATCAAACGACGAGTTTTATCGATGCTTTATCCCAGGAACAATGGTCGGTTTTTGTACCCGTTGAAAGGTCTGGCCTGGATTGTCGGTTAAGTCCTAAGCCGTGGAAATTCAGTTAACAACGAGTTCAGTTACCGAGCGAAGTCGCGTTAGAGCGTAGTGCACATCGATCGTGGAGGATTAATGGTTATAATCTCAGAAATTTGTCGTAATCATTAAAAAAATTGATTACTACAACGAGAAGGCCACTTAATAAATCATTGGATGCAGCACGTCTAATATAGGACGAACGATTTGTTTTCAGAAATATTCTATATCTATATTATTACGGTTGATTGAAAAATCGTTTACTCGATTGTCAATGTATTTGAGAAAAAAAATGAACCGAATTATCGGCCGGTTAAGCGTTGCCCGGCCGCTTCAGATAGTCGATGATGCTGATAGACGAGTCGAATTATCTCCTAAATTTCATCCTGCTCCTCGTCTAACTATGGATGCATGGCCGTTTCCACCGCCAGCACCTAATTGCACGGAACGAGGCTGTAAGCAGCAAAAAGTGCGTTTGTCTAATTTTCCATTCATACTATAAGTGCGTAGATACAATTGTAAATATTAAACCGTGACAAATACAAAATGTTCTCTAAATGTAATTTTTTTTAAACGCCAGTAGTTGGTAAAATGAGTGTAGAATATTAAATTTACTCCAGCATCATTTCATATTCATTATTTCCCTCCTATGTTTTCAAGAGTAACTATCGGCTCCGCCAAAATCGTGCGAATTTCCTTTTTCGAAACATTGCGTACCAAGAATTCACCACAAAATTGTTTTTGTCAACCTTTCAAAACCATTTTTACTCCCTCCTGCCTGGAAAAATCATAGGCTTACGAAATTGTCGAAAGGAAAGCAACTAAAATGAGCGAGACACACTTATAATGGCCGAACGCGTTTAAATACTGTGAACCAAAAAGCGTTGACCCAATTTTACATTGACGAAATATTCATGCTAATCGCTGAGGGCCACGAAAAACTGGAATTCTTAACCGTTCGCAATTTTCCCTTTACGAATCCATAGTCCGCCTTGACGTGGCCCAGTATGCAAATGAATTTCCGCCCGGATTTACTGTCTAGGGGCACTGCCCCTCGAAGCGATGAAATTCGTGTTTCGGGTCACCTCATTTCTCACCATCCAATTTTAACGTGGTTTAACTTCGTTTTATATCCTTCCGTTACCGATGTCTTTTTAACCCCCGACCTACATCGCCAACCGTCCATTAATGTTTCCACGAAGACGTCAATAATATTAGAGCCATGAGTAGATAAGTTAATTTGATTTTCTTTAATTAATTTAATTTTTTTATTTTCGTGTATTAAATTTATGAAGAAGTTTTTGATACCAACATTGCTATAGTTTGTTCATTGAACAGTAAGTGAAAAATTCAAATCAACTTCGCAGCCAAAATGATGAAATTCCAAATCGACCATTTTGATAAAAATCTGTTGAAAATCGTTTAGTTACCCATCATTTACCCATTATTTATTGTTTGTAGTATTTCTCATACGTTGATCATTTGAGGGGAAGAAATTCTTGATGGCTTAATCCCTGTATTTTATATTTTTCTCCTTGCTAAGTTTACTAATGGCGGATTTCACAAAAAAAGTGAGTTGAAGTTAATCTTAACTCTAAGGCTAAATCGAACTCAATTATTTTTTAACCGACTTCAAACAAGGAGGAGGTTACTATGGTCGTCTAGTTTCATCCACCGTATGTACTATAAGTACTTTCTTTGCCCAACGATATTCCGGTTAAATTAGAGCCAGGCAAACGGGGAAGATGCTAAAGGCCACTAAAGTTCTAGGCATTCATTTCTGACGTATTTTTGAAACGCTCGGTCTCTACGTGGAATTCGATCCAATATCACAATCTTCTACTGAGTGGAAATAATTAATTACGAACAATGCTATAGAATTTTTAAGTAATTAAAGATCAATTTTCAAGCCCTACCAGACGTTAGGATTTTGAAAATTCCAGCCAAAGGTGCTCAGTCACGCGTTCAGTTCATAGCCAGGGGTCGACGGCACTGACTTGTCCAAACATGCTCAACCAAGCGAGCGCCATCGAAAGGCCATCCTGTTTACACAGCCCCGACCAAGTTGGTCGTCTCTTAATACAATATCGTATTGTACCCACTGTAACCAAGCAACAACTCGAACGTAACTTTTCTGGCGAAAATATTTTTCTCGAATCGAATCGAAGTTTTTGTTTGTTGAATCTTTTGCGAATTAATCCGCTCTGTAAGATGTTAAGGTGGTAGGTTGGTAAATCTCGCCTCGGGAAAATCCTGAAAATTCTAAAACAATAGTTTTCGATATCGAGGGAAATAAATAAACTCAAGATCCCACTTCGCCAACAAAGCTCGTTTATTCGCGTTCAAAAGCGAAATGAACCTAACGACCTACCTAGGGTGGCCACAAAACGAAACCGCGTACAAAATGTACGTATTCCAAAATTCGGAATCGATCAATTAAGTTAACGAGCGGACAAATGTTCATATGACCGAATCGCGACCGTGATGTAGATGATGACGATCGACGGACGAGTGGCCACTGGGCGAATAATTTCCGAAGAAAACGTTGGAAATGATTTCGTCTTACCAGCTGGATGATAACGTCGGTTTAGGGTGGTGGTGAAGCACGAACACGTGAACTTGGACGTCTCCAATTTCACAGTTTGGGTAGTAGCAGCCCAAAACTTCAACTATATATTTCCAAAACGGCCGAAAACAAGACCGGGAAAAACTACTCCAAACGGAGGTATTATCGCCGAAAATAGAAAAACTCGGCGATCAAAACTGCATGGGAATCGGTGGTCGAACGGTGGTAAACGGGGAAAAAAAAGGTAACGGTGATACAGGTGTTGCGTTCACAAAACCAAACGCCGGTGATAAGAACGGAGGAGATGAGCTGTAGCGACTCGAGACGAAGACTGCCGACGACAGACGAAAACGCACGAAGGGGAAATGGTCGCACGGCTGGGCAAATTTACAACTCGATCATAACTCCCCCTAAATTTGTCTCAGGCGTGGATGTCGCTCAGCGAGAGCCGAACGAGCTTAACTGCGGGGCGCTTGTAGGTGCCGGAGGCAGTACGCACGGTGACGACGCGCACGATCTGGTCTTGACCCGGGTGCACATCGACCACGCGACCCAATGGCCATTTGGTCGGTGAGGAGTTGGCGTCTCGGAGGAGCACCAGGTCGTCAACCCTCACGTTCGGCGTCTGCTTGTCCCACCTCTGGCGCACCTGGAGGCTGCTGAGGTATTCCTCCTTCCAACGCGTCCAAAAATACTGCACGCGTTCGCGTACATGTTGCCAACGGTTAAGGCGTCCCGGTGGGATTCCGGAGAGGTCAGGCTCCGGAAGGGCGCTGATGGGTTGGCCGATTAGGAAGTGGCCCGGGGTGAGGGGCTCCAGGTCGTCGGGGCTGCCGGAGAGGGGTTGAAGGGGTCGCGAATTTAGGATACCCTCGATTTTGACAAAGGCGGTCGTCAACTCGTCCGCCGTGTAAGGTCTGTTGCCAAACGTTTTGAACAAGAGGTCTTTTACCATGCGCACGGCGACCTCCCAGCCTCCTCCGAAGTGTGGCGAAGAAGGGGGGTTGAAACTCCACTTCACGCCTCGGGGAGCGGTGGACTCGATGATCTTTTCGCGGGACTCCTTCTGGCCGAGAAGGTCGATCAGTTCGCGGAGGTAGCGATCGGTGCCGCGGAAATTGGTGCCGCCGTCAGAAAGCATCTCAAAAGGCAAGCCGCGTCGATTTACGAATCGGTCAAAGGCGTCCAGAAAGGCCTCGACTGACAATCCGAGAGCGATCTCGAGATGCATGGCTCGCGTCGACATGCAAATGAATAAGCACAGGTAAGCCTTTTGCACTGGCGCCTTACGTGCCTGAGAAGTGCGATACAGGAACGGGCCGGCGAAATCTACGCCGGTGATATAAAACGCTCGGACGGATGAAAAGCGCGACTTGGGGAGCTCCCCATGAATGGGATGACGCCGGAACGGGAAAATCGGACACATACGACACACTTGTGCCGAAGGCTCTTGATTAGAGCTCTTGCTCCAGGGATCCAGTATTTCAGCCGGATGGATGCAAGCAGCGAAGCGGGCCCCGCGTGGTGATTCTGGTGATGATAGTGATCGACTATGAGGTTGGTGAAGTACGACCGCCTGGGGAGAAGAATCGGATGCTTCCGCTCGAACGAAACTGGTGCGTTGGCGAGTCGGCCGCCCACGCGGGCCGTACCCTCAGGGTCGAGGAAGACGTTGAGACGCCGGAGTTCTGGTGATAGTTGATTAAACGTCTTGGTAAAAATCTCCGGGTACAGTTGGTGCTGGAGAAGTTGGATGTAGTGGAGACTAGCGTCCTCAAATTCAGCGGCGGATATCGGCCCCACAGTGCGCAACTGACGGTTTTCCTGGGTGATACGGGCATTACATAGGAAGCGCTTCATATAGGCCACAGTTCGGACCAATCCGGGGTACTTCGAACGGCGCTTGGCGAAGTCTAGGAAGGTAGGGCACAGAGTGGACGTCAATGTCAGGAACACCTTCGCTGATTTCTTCACCTCGGGGACGGGTTCAGTCGAGGAGAAGACGGTGGAGTTCGGCCATTGATCAGTCGGCAGCTGGCACCAGGATGGTCCGGTCCACCAGAGCGTGTGAGATTCGAGCGAGGCCGGGGATACGCCTCTGGAGCCGACGTCGGCGGGGTTCTCACAACCTCGAATGTGCGACCACCATCCGAGCTCTGTAACCGAAAGTATTTGTTGAGTGCGATTGCCGACAAAGACTTGAAGCTGATGAGGTGAGATATTGAGCCACGCTAACACTGTTGAAGAGTCCGTGAAACAATAAACGTGGTCGATTTTTAGCATTTCTCTCAGGGAATCGAGCGACTTGATGAGACGGCTAACTAGCACGGCTGCGCAAAGCTCGAGCCGGGGTATTGTTAGCGTTTTAAGCGGGGCTAACTTGGTCTTGGCCTTTAAGAGCGTCATCTCAACGCGTCCAGACTCTGACGTGGTCCGGAGGTAAGCGACCGCACAATAGCCAATCGCCGAGGCGTCGCCGAAGACGAGCAGTTGACGATTGCTGTGCGATGGTGATGATGGGAAGGGGCGGTGGATAGAGATTCGCGCAACGTTGGGTAATTCCTTCACGAACCTCAGCCAGGTCGTCGCGATATCATTTGGGAGTTCCTCGTCCCATTGCAAATTAGCTGCCCAGGTTCGCTGCAGCAGGTGCTTGGCTTGAAAGACGATCGGCGCCAAATATCCAAGGGGATCGTACAATCGGGCAATGGACGAGAGCAAGATTCTTCGCGTAAGTCCTGGTGGTGGAGCTGAGATCTCATACGAGAAGGTGTCAGCAACTGGATCCCAGTGAATCCCCAGAATTTTCGTGGTCTCGGTGGTGTCCGCGCCTAATCGCACGGGGCGTTGGTCGTTCGATGGCGTCTCGAGGAGAGATGTGTGGTTGGAGGACCATTTGCTCAACTCAAAACCGCCGTGTCGGAGCATCTCAATCAACTGCGTCTTTATGCGGATGAGATGAGATAGGGAATCGCTGCCGGCGGTGATGTCATCAATATAGGTGTTATACTGGACGATCTGGGCTGCCTCAGGGTATTGATCGCGATAGTTCGTGGCGTGTTGTTGAAGGACTCGCTGCGCCAGGTAGGGGGAGCAGGAGAGGCCGAAGGTGACGGTGGTTAGGGCAAAACGCTCGAGTGGCGCTTGGGGATTATCTCGCCAAAGGATCTGGAGGTAGCGATGGTCATCGGGATGAAGCCCAATCTGGCGAAACATTTTTATAATGTCGCAACTGAAGACATACTGATGAGCGCGGAACTTCAGCAGAATGGTGGTGAGGTCAGCTTGAAGTTTGGGCCCGGTCAACAGATGATCATTCAAACTTCCGGTGGTAGTGCGAAAGCTGGCGTCGAACACCACTCGTACTTTCTTGACATCTCCTACTTGCTTCAGGACGGCATGGTGGGGAATAATGTACCCGGCTGGATCATCGGTTCGCTTCATATGCCCGAGGGTTTGATACTCGGCCATCTGAGCTCGGTACTCGGCTTGTAAATCCAAGTTTTTTGACAACCTGGCTTCCAGGGACATGAAGTAGCTAGTCGCTCGCCGCTGATTTGGAACAATATTCGGGGGTCGGGTCTTGAAAGGAAGAGAGACAATATATCTTCCACCTTCCGAGCGTTGATGCGTCTCCAAAAAATACTTCTCGCAGATTTCATCCTCCGGCGACGTAGTAGGGACAAAGGACGGTTCTTCAACTTCCCAAAATCGTTCCATCAAGGACGCGAGGTCGGAGTGGGCGAAGAGGGCGAGTGACTCCGGAGCGTCGATGTCTTCGTGAAATCGGCCAATCACGGTCATGCCAAATACCGTAGGGAGAAGGCGAGGACCATCGTCCAAGACGACCTTAGGTGGCCCAGTGATGATTTCGGGAAATAAATCGGCGCCGATGAGGAAAGAAATGGGTCCCGGTTGGGCAAACGATCGATCGCTAAGGTCGTAGGCGAGATACGCTTCCCATTTCGAAGATCGCAACTTGACTTGAGGCAATCGCGGCGTGATGGAGGGGATGACGACGGCTTCGGTGTAGAGCGAAGCGGTGGCGAGCGTCGGCACGAACGTCGCGGGAGCCGTTCCTTTCACGTTAGTAAGCGGTGATCCATTAACGCCCGATATCTGTATTTTTCGAGCGGCGATTGGTAATTGCAGCTTCCGTGCGCAATCCTCGGTGAGGAATGAGTATTGCGACCCAGGGTCGACAAGGCCGCGGAACTCGATGGAGTCGCCGTGGGAGGACTGCAAACGTGCGACGATAGTTCCGAGTAAGACGCCAGACCGTTTCTCGGTTAGGTTGCCAGCGAACCCAGAAGAGCCTGCGGCGGGTCGGGCAGGCGGCGCGGTGGTCGGTTGATGGCTGACTTCTGGCTGCGCGTCTCGATTGGCTCCGGGAAGGTGCAAGTCCGTGTGGTGCCGTTTTCCGCAAGATCGGCAAGAGTAGATCGACGTGCACTCCAGCGTTTGGTGGTTGACGCTCAGGCAGTTTCTGCAACCGCGGAACTGGCGCAGTAGGCTCACACGGGTCTGCGGGTTCGCCTCCCTGAAACGTGGACAAGCCGATATAGTATGGTTCTTTTCGCATACAAAACATGATTTCATCTTAGAAAATGATGGTGGTGGAGGTGAGGTTGGGGCAGCCGTCTGGGCCATAAATGCATGACGTTGGGGGGTGCGCGAGGTATAGTGGTTGGGTGGTTTTGGCGCCTTAGGTGGGGCTAAGTACGGCTTGACATGCTCATTGCCGGACATGGAGGGTAATTCTAAATCGCCTGAGGTGATTCTCAGTACCTGGCATCGGTTCTCAACGAACGTTTTCAATTCGGTGAAGGTGGGGTATTGCGTGCCGATAATCGAAGTTTCGAACGCTTCTCTCGTGGTGGGGTCCAAGGCTCGAAGTGCTAACTCGCACAGCAAATATTCCGCCAGGTTAGGAATATTTAGGTTTCGGAGCGAGGCGATGCTTTCGCTGACGTTCGAGATATACGCCTGCAAAGATTCGGCAGACGGTTTTCCAGTTTGGGGACGAAATCCAAGAAAACGCTTTAAATACGCTGACGCTAATTTTCGGGGATCATCATAAATGCGAAGCAAGACCGCCCAAGCCTGCTCAAAATTTTCGCCAACTGCCGCGATATGTTTGACAGCGTCGTACGCTTGACCCTTTAAACATCCGACCAGGTAATGAAATTTGGTGGCGTCGGACAGATCGCTATCGTCTTTAACGAGGGAGAGAAATAATTGTTTGAAGGGAGGCCATTGAGTCAAATCTCCGTCAAACGTTTTGAGGTGAATTTTCGGCAAAACAGCTCTGCCGGCGCCGTGAAGGCCAGAATTAATCGTGGCGTCGTGCGCGCTCGAGCCAGGCTCAGCAGGACCATGTTTGGGGTAAATTTGCTGGTAATAATTATGCGCCTCATAATAGTATTGCTTGATTTGCTGCAAATAATTTTCTTCTTCGGCAGTAGGGAATTGGGTGACGTCTGGAAGGCCATTATAGTCGTACGCTTCCTCCCATTTGGCTTGGAAGTCCTTGAACAGGTCAGGTAAAGTAGCGAACATGCCTCTAAACAAGCCCCGCTCAGAAGTTGAGGAGAGCGCGGCAAAACCCTTGGAGCGGATATTCTGGATGTCCTTTCCCATCGACGTGAATTGACGTTTGGTTTTGGCCAAATTACGTTTGGTCAATAATTCGGGCTGCGTCATGGTGGCGATACGAAGTTAGCGCGGAGCGAAGAAATCGTTCTAGGCAGAAATAATATAGTTGAAAATAGTAAATTAGAACAAACAATAACAATTTATAGATAATATAGAAAATTTAGAAAAATAAATAAATTTGTTATATCACAGCCGAAACGAATTTCGAGAATTGATACTCAAAAGAAAATATTTCTCGAATTCAAATGGTAATGAAAGCGAGATAACGAGACTTTAGGCGAGGGGTGGGCTCTTGCTTTAAGTTAATTTTGCAGTGAACTGTAACAAGAGAAATCCATAGATCGCCCATTCGAATCCGGTTCGATCATGGACCAGTAATGTAAGATGTTAAGGTGGTAGGTTGGTAAATCTCGCCTCGGGAAAATCCTGAAAATTCTAAAACAATAGTTTTCGATATCGAGGGAAATAAATAAACTCAAGATCCCACTTCGCCAACAAAGCTCGTTTATTCGCGTTCAAAAGCGAAATGAACCTAACGACCTACCTAGGGTGGCCACAAAACGAAACCGCGTACAAAATGTACGTATTCCAAAATTCGGAATCGATCAATTAAGTTAACGAGCGGACAAATGTTCATATGACCGAATCGCGACCGTGATGTAGATGATGACGATCGACGGACGAGTGGCCACTGGGCGAATAATTTCCGAAGAAAACGTTGGAAATGATTTCGTCTTACCAGCTGGATGATAACGTCGGTTTAGGGTGGTGGTGAAGCACGAACACGTGAACTTGGACGTCTCCAATTTCACAGTTTGGGTAGTAGCAGCCCAAAACTTCAACTATATATTTCCAAAACGGCCGAAAACAAGACCGGGAAAAACTACTCCAAACGGAGGTATTATCGCCGAAAATAGAAAAACTCGGCGATCAAAACTGCATGGGAATCGGTGGTCGAACGGTGGTAAACGGGGAAAAAAAAGGTAACGGTGATACAGGTGTTGCGTTCACAAAACCAAACGCCGGTGATAAGAACGGAGGAGATGAGCTGTAGCGACTCGAGACGAAGACTGCCGACGACAGACGAAAACGCACGAAGGGGAAATGGTCGCACGGCTGGGCAAATTTACAACTCGATCACGCTCATTTATAATAATAATAAGTAGAACTCGGTTTGGCGTTTAAAAACGAAGCAATTCTCATCAGATTTTTGGCCGCGAAAATTGTCCTCGCAATTCGCACTTATCATAATACGTTACAAATAGAAATATTTTTTTCTTCTAATTTGGAATACCATTAGACGAAGATATTTGTGGTTGCAAGTGAGAGTCAATGACGAAAATCAATTATATAGAGTGCAGTTTTGTGCTCTGGGTGCCTTTTGATAGTATCAGATAAGGTTTCGACACGTATGAAGACATTTTAATTCTTTATCTGCCTCCAACAGCTCGAAAATTGCAGGCCCCCAGTCCAAGTTCTAAAAATCAGGCCACCAAAACTTTCCCTTCTAGATGCATAAAACAATTTACGTAGATTTCAAAATTAGAATAGAAATTAGATTTAGGAAATAGCCAGATAAGGATGTCATTACACTTCAACCTGATCAATGATTTTTTTTAGCCTTGAATTATTCGAATTGCGTGACTTTGAAGAGATGACAAAACAAAGATTGTATTAGCGTGGAGTTTTGGCCGATTTCCTTATAAACGAAAAAAACCTGCTCCTTTTGAAGTCGGTTAAAAATCGGATCCTAGCCCCTTAATTTCTAGTAGAATAATTCCTCTTCCTAGCAAGAATGATTGGTAAATCATTTTTTTTCCTGGAATAATTGTAATTTTTTGTCGACCAAAAGATATCCAATTTCACCTTCGTGCTTGAAGGGGTGAATACCGTGTCCGCTAAACCAATGTTGCTCCGCTTCGCGATCGCTATCTTTTTATTTCGTGTGCTTGTATGTGTGCGCGCTTGTGTAGTCGTTAGGCATTGCGCGATATTCATCAGAACCTTGTGTCATTTGTGGCGCGTGCGAGCGGGCTTTGGCTTGAATTTCATCGATTTCAGTGTGCGCTGGGAGCTGACGTGATAGCTCAGTCTTGGACGATCGTTCTTCTTGAGGACGCCGAAGCTTCCGTCGTTCTTTCTCGTTGTGTGAGTAAAGGATACGCAATTTTTGAAAGCTCAACACGAAAAAATTGTCATCGCGTAGGTATCATATCTAGTTGTTATTTTTGGTTTATTATTCATTAATAAACCATTGTGAGTGCTTACGAAAAACATTTCCAACTCCCCCTCAAAATTTGATGTTCTACACGTTTAAGGTATTCTAAATACCGAATAAAAATTTTCAGTGGACACTTTTCTGAGGAACTGTGAAAGCTAATTTTTTGACCATTTACCGAAAATCAATCTTGGCTGACAATAGTTCGATCCTTCTACCATATCTCGATGTTAATGATTTTTTTTGGGAGGTTATGAGGGAAGAAAAATTCGAGTTTTCAAACGTTTCTCAGAAAAAAGTATATTTGGTATCAATTTCCATAAATTTTTGTACGCTGAATCGAATGAGAACAAACAGAGTCAGTTTACGATTTTTCTGACTTTTCCGAACTTGACTCCATTATTATACGATTATATCTCGATTTATTTATTGATAATTGATTGATTATTATTATATTATTGATATCTCGATTGATATATATCTCGTAGATTCTCAACCATCCACGAAGTCCAAAAATCATCACCAATAAAAAATTAAATAATTTTTCTGTTAATGAAATTATTATTGTTTCACTCTTTCGAGTATTATTTTTTTTCAAGTTTTGCTCGCTATTTTAGGTTGGAATAATATTCACCAATGTGACCGATCTATAGAATTACACCGTGACTAAACCATCGGAACTGATTCCTGCGGTTTTGGCGCAGAAGCGCGATTTGTACGCTCTTCATTTCATAATAAAGTGGGAACCTTGTGGTAAATGGAAAGGTATTCGTAGTGGATAGAGCGAGGACAGCTTACCAAAACCAGTTCACCTCAGTCCCAACTGACTATAATAAGAGTTGCGCACGTATTTCAAAATGGAAAAATTAGAGTTGTAATTCCTCGGATCGAAGTCATGTTCACGAAAACCATCAAAAAGGAGTTATGATTTTTAATTCCCTCTGTATCAAATAAATTAAATAATTAATTAAAACAAATTTAAAATGAAAATTCAGAAATTTTCCTTAAATTAAAGAACTGCGATTTCCGTTTTTGTTTCACTAACAATATCTACCATGTTAGTAGTGTTATATCGCATACACAGCTGAATGATCTATTGTTTGTCATGATTCGATCATCAAGATACGCATCGAAGCTTGACATTGATAAATTCACCTATCGGTTACGAAAGTCGACCTTGCTGGGCCTACAATATAACCATTTTCTGTATAATAAATTACCGCTCTCGAATTGCGAAGGGCGATTTTGAAGGTAGATCGCTAACGAGTGAAGGAGAAAATAAACCATGACCAAGTTCTCGTACTCCTGAGCCGGCAAGAGAACATGTTTATATTTTTCAAACTTCTTCTCGAGCTATTTAGATTTTACTGGAACTTTTCCCGAATTAAATTTGTTCTATCTAGATGATGTAGAGAGAAGGACAAATATTTTTTCTAACTACAGGTATCGAAAAACAATTTCTTAAGTAAACATGAAAGTTAATTAAAATAGAATTGCTTTTCATATTTAACATAAGTTAAAGATTTTTGAACGATCAGAGGAAAAGAAAATTGAAGCCTTCGATCAACCGCACAGCTACTTTTCTTATCAAATCTTCATTCCATAGAATTAATTTTAAAAACTTTCGCCCTATTGGTCAGTTTTAGCTCGAAAAATGTCATCCACGTGTTTTATTATTTCTAAACAAATGCGCATTAGTGTGGATGCCTTTCTAGTATTTAAATCCCGTCGTAATTCTTGCGATAGAATAGAATTTCATCATTTGGAAGCTTATCCCTTCGTCGAAAAACTGACGGCTTCACGACCCTGTCGAACCAGCTTCCGCGCGGGTACGTCTTGCATGGGATGCCTGCCTCTGCCACTCGGCTATGTCACAAGAACAAGAAGAACTGGGTCGAGCAGGTTGGCTACCTTGACACACTTCGTTCACCAGCTGCCATCGCTATTCAAGCTAGCCGAAGACAGTGAAAGCAACAAAACAAAACTTCCTCGATTCCTTAGCGTCGTGGCTGCCTACTAGTTGAGGCTCGAGTGAGAAGAATGCTAATGAAAGACAGTTAATTGGACAGTTAACATGGAGAACTCTTTATTACGCTAGAATGCAAATAAAATAAATAAGCATACGCCTGTAAAATAATTAATTTAATATCTGAGCCTTTGCAGAAAGCATAGTATTTTAGTCTATTATTCGTCAATTTAAAATATTAAACCAACCATTAAACCTTTTTTTTAATCTGCTTATGTACTGTAGTATCCGCATAGTTTCTGAAAACTTTATCAAAATCGTATAACGATTATAAAAGCTATGCGCATTACAAGGAAAGGCGGAAAGAGAGTCGAAGCTGTCTTTTAGGATCTATTGACCCGTGAATAGCTAACAAACGCTTGGTTAGCCAATTGGAAATTTTTGTCACTTACTCTCAAAACGCGGCTCATCACATTCAATACTTGATACCCTTGACTGCATTGTTGGGATTCAATTTATAAGCTTTGGAAGGTGAACCCAAGGATTGTTCCGCTTAATACCAATGAAGAATGAACACGACGTCGACTAGTATAATTGCTGCCTTATTTTTTCTCTGCCGTTTTTGAAAATCAATTGCTTTTTAATACAATCGCGCGTTGGGCATTGTTTCTGAGAGTGGTATTAATTTTTAAAAAAATCATAATCCACTTTCCCGATTTTAAGAATAGCTCGAGGTTTAGAACGATCCTCATACCCACCGTTTACAACGTAAACATGGATGTAAAAACGAAAACGGGCGAGTTAAGAGGTACGCGATTATTCAATTAATCGATCGATCAATTTCTCCGGTGAAAACTTTCCTTTTCTAAAAATAAACATATATCGCGTCTCTCAATTTTGCACGCAACTTTGCCTAGGTCGTCGACACGGTTCTGAAACGATGCGCAATAAGCCCGAAGGTCGTTTACTGGTTTTTCACTCGCAACGTACGCAACATCCCGAGGAATTAAAGTTCACACATGTATAGCGGTACGGACTCTTGGAAATTCGACGATCTCGCGCCAACGATTGCTAATTTAACTAATTGGACTGCCTAGACTACTTGCCTTAAGTTTTGGTTTATTATTCAATAATAAACCATTGTAATCGCCCAAGAAAAAAAAATTTCTAACCCCCCCTCAAAATTTGATGTTTTACGTTTCAAGGCATGTAGAATCCGAATATCCAATAAAAAAAATTCTGTCCGTCCGCCGTACGCCGTCCGCCGTCCGCCGTCCGCCGTCCGCCGTCCGCCGTTAGCAGTTTTCCGGCCAAACTGTAAGAGCTAAAAATTTGAAATTTTCACCAAAAATCAATCTCGGTCCAAGGACGGCCCAATTCTTGAACCAACTTGCTAGCTCAATTTTAAGGGTATTTTTGGGGGGTTTTGAGGGGGAGAAAATTCATATTTTCCAAGGTTTTTCAGAAAAATGTGTACGTGGTATCAAATTATATAGATTTTTGGACGCTGAATCGAATGAGACCATCACCGGGTCGATAGCTTTATTGGTTCTCGAGTTATCGCAGCTTTTGTGCCGAATTTGGGAGATTTTCACAAATTTGGCATTAGGGTATAACTCGAGAGTTCTTGGAGCTATAAAAATCGTTCTATACTCATTGGAATGGTCGTCAAACACTCTCTCCAGCTGTATCGTTAGGCAATAAGTTTAGCTTTTAATTAGGAAATTAAGAAAAATAAAAATGATTAAAATTACAATAGTTGCTACGGAGTTTTCCCCTATAGTTACCATCTGCTTTTCGGTAGGAATGTTCACAAATGATCGGAATATTTAAAATGACAAATGGATAGTCTTCTTAAATCAATATTGAAGCGAAATAATAATAAACCACTGTACAATCATTTGCAGCGTTTGTTAATAAGAACGAACGCATCACTCAGTGCATTTGTCGGTATTGAATGCTCTAGGAAAGGTAATAAAGCTACGGTTTCCCAGACATTTGTCGACGCATCCGCGACAGCCTAAATACATACGCGGATTTGGCAGTTTCGTTGACGCCAAGCTCGCCTCACGTCATCACGCTTCATCTGGACCCCAGTACCGACGCTTCTCGTATCAATTCGTATTTACGTTTCCATTTGTTTTAAAAATAAATTGGGACAACTTACAACTGAATGCACCAAAAGTTGGTGATATATTATGACGTACAATGAGGTGAAAAAAGTGTTACTGCAGACAATGGAAACAGGTGACTCAGAATCGCATGTTCGTCAACATCATTGAAGGAGTATTGGCTCGCGCGATGCGTCGAAGGATGATCAGCTTTGGTGCCTCGGAATATTGGTGTCACTTGTCGTACGAGTGAGCTTCGATTGAATTTCTATATTTTTATTCATCTCATACTAACTGCTGAAGGCGCCACATCAGCTCATTGCCTTCATACTATACAACCTACCTACTTTCTTTTTTTTTTTGCCAATTAAAATTCTATCCTTCTTGTGGTGTTTGATGTAACAATTCAAGTCTCCCTCCATTCCACTTCTCCATTTACCTTTTGTAACAGCGATTCGTTTTGCTTAAAAAACCAAAATATATTGCAGCTCTGAATCGAATCCTCCAAACAATAAGATTTTTCTTTTATATGAATCGCACGCTGATATTTTCGATAGAATAGCTTATGATCGATCATCATATGAGGATAATTGTTACCCAGTTCCTTCTTGTTCATGTAACAACTTGTCAGCCTACTCTGGACGTGGTACGATTATAGATAATAGTTATCTGAATTATAGATGATAGTCTATCTCTGTAAATTAAATCCTTTCAGTGTATCTCTGTATTCAACGTGCTTTCAATATTGAACCTTCCGGATTCACCTTTTCACGCATTGTGTCACACTAATTATTAAATCTGAACCTAGTCTCTAATTTTGCAACCGCTAGTTAAAGTGGGAATTCATCCCTTACCAGGAATACTTAGTGAAAAAATTCATGGCATGGTCTAGGAGCATGAAGGTTAGTAAACTGTTGGACTCTCATCGCTATCCCATTACACTGTGCTAATTTGCTGGTCTCACCACTCGGTCATGATCGGGAAACGTATTTTGGTAGCGATTGAATGTAAAATTAGTTCATTTTGAACCCAGAAATTTTTTTCTGAAAAACTGTCCACATTTTTTCTGGAAAAACTTTTCAATTTTTTTAACTAATTAATTTCTCCTTTTCCAGATGGGATTCGACGGCGAGATGGACGGCTGTGGCCAGTTTATTAAGTACAGCATGTTCGTCTCCAATTTCATTATATTCGTGAGTAAAATACATTTCAACGTTATTAATTTGCCTCCGTTTTATTCCACTCCGATAGGTCTAATGCCCATATAGTGATTATTTTACTTTTAAAGGAGCGAATTAAATTATAATGAAATCTCAGTTAAATAACGTCGTATCATTTCCGAGGTACAGTTTTAACCATTAAACGCACTGCAATACGAGTTTATTGGAGTGTAAATGAACAGCTAATCATGTAATTAGTGTGTGAATTAATAAATTAACTTTCACACTTACAGAAAATATTTTTTTACCCTCTAATTTCCTTTTTTATATTAAATTCCTTATCTGTTTTTATTGAAGAAAAAAATCTAACTGAATTTATATTTGAAATCGCATTATATTATGACAGTGTTAGAACTGTGGTTGATCATGGTGACATAATTGTATTAAGTATTTAATAAATATTTTTTCGAGCAGGTCGGAGGCTTAACCGTATTTGGCCTCGGGATATGGACAGTGATGGACAAAAGTTTCATCAACGAATTGCTGGGGACGAATTTGTATATGGGAGCAGTTTATATTATCATCACCTCCGGTGCCATCGTCTCGCTGATCGCTTTCTTCGGCTGCCTAGGAGCGATTAAGGAAATCAAGTGCATGCTCCTAACGGTAAGCTTGTTAAGCATTATTTGTCCTCATAGCGGTTACTTATATTCGATTTTAACTTCAATTTTCTGTTGTTTTTTCTGTTTTGATTTTTATAGGCTAAAAAGTGATTATTTTTTAACGTTTGATCTATTTTTTTTTTTTTTCAAGTGGTCAAACACTCTTTTCTACTGCAAAATTTGGCTAAAAATTTAGCTTTTAATTTTGGAATTAAGAAAAATAAAAAATGATTAAAATCTTTTTTCGGTGGGAACGTTCACAAATGTTCGGAATAAATACTATCACAAATTACCTTCTTCTTAAATCATTATTGAAGCGAAGGAATAATAAACCACTGTACAATATTTGCAACGTTTTAACGTTAGTTCCACATGCCGTATAGCCCCTGGCCAATTTTTTTCAATACAGTTGCAGTGTTCTAACGTTGAGGCCTTTGTATGAGTGTTTTGATTCTAAAATTTTTTATACCTGTTACCGACTCAAATGGAAGTGATCGCGGTGATCTATACACACCACTGGATTATTGTGGTGATACGTCGCTCGACGCTGTTTTCAATGTTGCTCTAGCGGAATCGACCAGTACACATTGTATTTGAAGCTTATTTTAATTGTTGGTAAAACTACTTTGAATTCGATTTTTTCAGTATGCGCTCTTCTTGTTCATCGTTCTTGTCGTGATGTTGGTTGGAGGCATCCTAGGCTACGTGTTCAGAGAGAAAGTTCGCCATACTATGGAAGTAGAAATGTACTCGACCATAAAACAGTACAACGAAAAACGTTCCATCCGTCGAGCTTGGGACGATACTCAAGATAACGTAAGTGTAATTCAACAAAATACGTTCATAGTATATTAATTAATTTGGCATTTCGTTGACTTAAAGCTTTATTGCTCTAATGTATTTCTACAGTTACAAATTACGTATGTTTATAGTTGCAATGCTGCGGAGTAACCAGTTTTAGCGACTGGCGAGGCAATATACCCGACAGTTGCTGTCGAGAACTCAACGGAAAGGTAATAACCTAGTTTATGTGTACTGTATTTTAATGTAAGTCGAATCTCTGTAAGGGCCCGTTTATCAATCTCAGATAAAGCCGAGATACATACTGGAGTTTGCGGTGTCCAGCAGTTTTTCGTATACTCCCCGACGAGAATATTACTTGGAGGACTTCGTTTTGGCAATCTATCCTAAGAAGAATAGCTCAACTCATTCTTAGGGACTTGGACTACGGGTATCTGATTGTCTTAGCCTCATAATTCAACTAGGGGCTGAGTGCCCCTGGCGGCTTCACCACCCAACCCCCTGTCGGGGGGCTCCGCCCGCCACTCTTCCCGGCGCGACCCGTCGGAGGGGCTTCACCACTCCTGACGTGCCGTACATATTGGTGGGCTGTTGTCCTTCTCAAAACTATATATAGTAGTATACTTCTGTATGGAGAGGTGTAATTTATAGTTATTTTAGTAGTTGCTAAATTTGGTATGTAGGTGGAGGTGTTTTCATGTATCATAAAGTAGTGGGTTTGCAACTTTCGCAAAGTTGTAGCCGAGATAGGCAGTCCAACTTTTAAGTTTTCCAAGATTTGCAACTTGCACAGTTGATAACTTTAATAAAAAGTCGTCAATTTAGATGTTAGCATATACCAAAATATAGGTAATTTAACTGTCCACATTTTCCCCATGTAATGTACCTATCCTTTTTTCAACCGTTCGTGAGGTATTCTACAATATTGGTAGAATATACACGAAAACATTACATTTTTCCACTTTAAACATTATTTTCATCTATTTAGTGCGAAAGAAACAAAGAATGAACCATATATTATTGATATACACATCATCAACTATCATTATGCTGAATTTGAACGAAATCGAAATCAAAAAATTTTTCACGAAAAATTCAAGGGGAACCCCTGCGATTTCTTTTAACCGATCAGTTAACGATTTTTTACTCGTCTTACAATACAGATAAAAATCTGAAATTTTCAGGAAAGTTGTATCTCATCAAGATGTATTTTTGTGATTTTTTTCAATTCTCGGAAAAATTTGCAAGTGGTCCAAAAAAATCAGTTCTTGAAACCTCGAAAATTGGACTTTAACCGTGATTTACATGGTCAAAACTCACTAGAATCAATTGTTTTAATACGCAGGAGTCTTCATTTGGACGCCTTACACACGTGCATAGCAAAAAATTTGGTGAAAAAAATTTAAACAGCGCCACAGAAATTATTTTCCGTGAACCGAGTTCTTCACCGGCCGAAATGCCGAGCTCCGCTAGCATCGGTTTGAGTGGAAAATTAAACTTATGTTTTTAAGCGATTTTGAAGGCTCTTCTTATGGGAAATTTAACGCTGAATCCGAATTTGTCGTCAAAACGACGGAAATTTGACGACAGCTATTACTTTTTCCCAGTTTTAGTGCTACACGTTTTTATGTTTTTCAACCTTGAAAATTCGTTGCAAATACTTATTGATTCCTACAGGATATTAGACGTAGAATTCGAATTTAACATGGAAACAATCAAATTCTAACAATAAATAATACGTTTTGAATTCGTTTCGGTTTTCGTACTTTCATGTTTCAACTTCGGCATTTTTTTCGCCACGTTCGCGAATTATGAAAAAATAGGTTCTGTATAAGCAAATTGAAAAAATTTAATTTAGAATAGATTAAAATATAAAAGACAGTGATTATTTTTTTGTTTTCGAGATATATTGCACTTTTTGGTTGAAAACGTGTTTTCGTTTTCTTCGAGCGTCGAACGTGTTTTCTGAATCCCCTCAAAATTTGATTTCGTTTCAATGCATGTTGAATCCGAATTTAGTCCGTCCGCCCTACTTCGCCAACTCTTTTTCGAAGAAAATAAAATAACTGAATTCTCACTCGAGTTTTCACCAAAACTCAATCTTGGCCTGACAACGGCCCAGTTCTTTAGCCAAATGGCTACCATTATTTAAAGGGGTTTTTTGGGAGGTTTTAAGGGAGGGGGATTCGAATTCGGTTTTTTTAAAGTAAAGGTGTTTTCGGTACCAATTGATAATATTGAGTTTCAAACGCCGAGCAGAAATGAGGCTATAAAAAAAGTTTATACAACTAACTGTTCTCAATTAATTTTATTTGGAGTTTTTAAGATTTTAGAAATTTGGCAAGCATTTTGGGCAATTCGGCCAAAAATTTTGAGGGGCTTTTTAGAGCTATAAAAATTGTTCTTTGCTCGTTGAATTCTCTCCAAAAACTCTCTTCGTTAGACGAATAATTTTAATTTTAATTACTGAAAGCTGGAAGCGTAAAATCTCAAGATCTGTGTCATAATAGATCAATTAAAAACTAGTGCATATACGTTGTTTTAAAAGGGTTTTTTCATTTAAGAAATATTACGCGAAATTGGTGTTGCTTACATGATTTTTTAAACCTATATTTTGAAATTCGGCTAGAAAAATTTTGAATTAAAAAATTTTACTTCACTTAAAACAGGGGATTTATAGTTAAAACTCAACATTCTCCCTCCACAGACGTGGAAGAAAGTGAACATTTTTTTTAATTTAAAATTTTTTTTCTATTCCAGAAAGTCAACTGCAAAACGTTCCCGACTGCTTTGAACATTTACACTAACGGTTGCCTGAACATAACTGAAAAATACGTCAAGGAGCACGCATCAATCATCGGAGCGTCCGCTGTGACTGTTTCTGGTCTCATGGTACGTTATAGTTCTAAAAAAAAATTTATACATCAAACAAAGATAAGGTCATAAATAAGTTCATAACGGTCATAAACTTGTTCCGTCGTCAATTGATGGCTACAAATAATTGAAATGTTTAATCGTCATCGTCAATTCTATGACAGTTCATTATTATTGTATTTAATTTCTATTATTAATAATTATAATGTATTTAAGTTCATTATTTAATTTTTTTTCTATGGTTATGGAAAATTGAAAACAATCGACTGCGAATACAGTTCTTGACATTCCATTTTCAGGTGCTCGGATTGATCTTCTCGCTCGTCATGTTCAAATTGATCGAATGATAAACTCCGTATCAACTATGCAACGCGTCGATTTGTGTAGTTGTAAGGGGAGTTATCATGTATCCGTCATTGATCAAGCGATGCACCGTACGAAAACCCTATTGTGTTTTTAATTGTAAAAAAGTCGTTTTTCCACCTATTTATTGTACATAAAAGTAGATTTTTTTACATGGCATGAATTTCAAACGTGTTAACGCGTGATTCATTTTGAGATCGTCCGTTTTGTATCGTTTGTTGTAGAAATTGTAGGAAAATATTATTTACTCTGAAGTTTTGAAAGGAAGGGGTTTTCTAGAAATGCTTTTTCACACTAATGATGATTGAGATATCTACTGCAATTATCGGTCTGTCTTTCACGATAGAGCAACAATTTGGGTATTGCCTCGGAGCTGCTGGAATTATCGCCTTGTCAAATAAAATAAAGAAAGTTTACTTACCTTTGTTCATTTCAAGTCATTTTTTTCAATTATTCAAGGATTTGGGACATTATTTTTCCTCGCGGAGCCATTCCGCTGAATTTTTCGCTATGATTCGAGCAGCTCTGCGGTTATGGGGATACAAGGTAATTATTGTAAAACCCTATTTAGGTTTTCAATGTTTGGATAGATTTAGCGAAATCTGGTGTGTGGATATCAAGATTAAATTGAATGTACGGTAATTTATAAAAAGAAGTAGGCGCATGAACACAAATGGACGCTAGTTAACTAACGCAACTGAACGAACTGCTATGTTCAAGTAAACTTTTTTTTGAAAGTCGAAACAGAATATTTTTATTTTCCGAAAAGCAAGTGATCTGCGTAGGGCACATACAACAGAATATACGTCAGATTGGTAAAGGTAGCGAACTGCAAAGAATGTACATAATTAAATGTAGGTAAATAATTAATTCTCACGTTAGGACCGATATTTACTGTGAATTTCGGATTTGTCCTTTCTTCTAATCTACATGATTTTTTTTCTCCATTTTACTGTTTTTCTTATTTTGACGTACTAAAAATTCTCCTAAGCTTTTATTTTATTTTTAGTGCTCACTTCATAAAAAATATCAAGACGGCCAGATTAAGACTATTCATATTCCAGATGTGGCACTAAACGCTGTAAATCATTTTGTAAATAAATGTCTCACTGCGATGTTTCGTTTTTAGATACTAGTCTAAATAAAGGTTAAATAATCGTCTTATAGATTGAGCGAATGGCAATTTTTGTTTCTATTTTTCGTCTGATGCAAACTTTTATAGAAAGAAAAAAAATTAAGAATTCAACCGCATGATTGGTGGTAGTAAATTCACAGCGGTAGTAAATATTAGCATAGGCTGCAGTAATGGAGGTGACTGCTCAGGAGTTGCTATGCTTGCTTGCATGGAGTCAACTCATGCGAGAGTTGTCTTATTTATTTATTTTATTTTATTATTTTTTGTGAGAATTGTTAATGAGAAAAGAATTGTAAGTCGCAAGTACTACCACATTACTGTGTGAAATTGAAACATTACTCTGTGCAATATATAAATTAATTTTTAAAAGCTAAGTTCTTGCATTTTATTACAAACTAATAGTCTGACGTACATTGAAATCTTGTCATTATCTTGCATTTTGTAACATTATTCTGATGGTGAACAAGAAAGGAGGATAATTCATTTTTTAGCTGGTTCTTTCATTTATTATTTCATTATTCACGTGGAATTGTCGATTATACGGTCACAGATCGCACGCAGATTGAATTCAGTTCCAGTATGCCTGGATTGAAAATAGGCGAATAAAACGGAAAATAATTATGTGAGCCGTTAATTATTTCAAACACCTAGTTCTTTTAGCAAGTAAAAATATTTCGTGGCATATTGAAATTACTCACACTTCGGAAGCGCAATCTCCGAACTGCGCATGTAAATACGCAAACTCTTGCTTTTTTACGTCTAATGAAAGAATCAAGGAATGAATATGCGTCTCATAATTCTCTTTTTTCGTTGTGTCAAAAAAAGCCAGTTACTTCTATCAGTTTCCTCAAAAGATTTTTTTTTTTTTCGTGTGAGAAAATAGAAGCGAATTGCATGCACATGATTATCCTCAAATTGTCGGAAATCACCGATAAATGCTGAGTGGCCATAATTTTGCGGCCATTGAAGTTGAACAATCGCAGGCGTCGATTTTCGGACATGGGATTTCATAGCGTTTTATATTTCAGTCGCAACTTATCGGACAGGTACAAGGTATTCTACTTGTTCAAGGTTAGCGACATCGGGAAGTCTCCGCCTCCGATGCAAATTACTCGACGACGACAACGGAATCCCAGCATCATTATAAGATTACAAAAAATCTTTTTGTTAAGTCTGCGGCAGTGATGATACATTTTGAAACGGTTTGATGTGAACAGTTTTCAGTTTACTTCGAGCCGTCATACACGATGGGTTGCAGTTCGCTCGTATTAACAGCCCTCGGTTCTATAACGCTCGCCGTTGTGATATTTCATTTTCTGTGCGAACTCGTCAGCCAGTTAAAGTTCTATTTTTTGCCAAAGTACACCAAAGAGGAGAATTTTATCGCTCAATTCGGTGGTGAATGGGTTGGTGAGTTTCAACAATATTATCATTTTTTCCACCCCCTCTCCCCGTTTTTAAAATCTAAAAAAATCTCAAAAAACTTCGGAAAGAAATTCAAATAATGTTGAAAACAGTTTGAAAACCAACTATTTTAAAAAACTGTAGACCAAGAGTATTACCCGAACCTCATGAAAAGTGGAATTTGGTGCTGAAATCTAATTTGTTTTTCTTTACTCGGAATCTATTGAGACCTTAACGCTAGGTAGCTATACAGGTTCTCGATTTATTGCAGCTTTGCTGGCGGATTTTCGAGTTACGGAAAAATATGATGCTTATAGGTACCTAATGATGATATTACTATTGCATGTATCAGGTTTTAAAAATCGTTCTATGTTCATAATAAGTATTCTTCTAACCATTATTTTTCTATATTTTATTATACATTTCGAAAATTCTTGTCGATCTAGAACGTACTAATGATGAGATCAGCAGACGTTAGGTGGGAATTGAACCGTGGAAACTTTCCTTTTCCAAGTGAAGCCACAATTAACTCTGCAAATAATTGTACAATGGTTTATTATTCCTGTGCTTCAGAAGGTTATCTACTTGTGATAGTAACTATCCCGAACATTTTTGAACATATGGGTACCCATGATGGAAAATCCGTTAGCAACTATCGTAATTTCAATAATTTATTATTTTTCTTGATTACCTAATTAAAATTAAATTATTCACTTGATAGCTGTACGTTGATAGATACCACTCAAGAGAGTGTTTTACGAGAATTTCAACGCCTATAGAATGTTTTTTATAGCTTTAAAAAATTTTGAGTTATCTCTCGAGTTTCTCGAAATTTCAAGAATGCCACAGAACAGCTGCGATAATTCTAGAACCATTGAAGCTATCAAAAACAACTAAGTAAACTGCAAAGTTGTAGCCAGATAAATTTCCTAAATTTTCGTCATTAAATCACGAGGTTTGCTTTCATCTCCGCGGAGCTGTAGCGATCCAAATTCGAAACTTTGAAATTTCGTTTTGAGAAAACTCTCATGAGTAGAACAAAATTGTGAAACAATGAAAATTATTTTACGAAATTTTCGTCAATTAGATCAAAATTCCTGATGCGGTTAAATCCAAAAACCCCAAAACAGCTATCAAAATTCTACAATTTGAACGTTTGAATATATTTTTATGTTATGTCCCCGCGGAGCTATTTGCGCTCGAAGAAGAATGAAAACATGTTTATTACCAATAAGTGGAATACATCTCGAAAACCAAAAATAATCCGCGACTTTTTTTAAATCGATTCCACATTAAATTTCCTCAATTTGCTTACATATAGGTAACCTTTCTTTTTAAATTCGCGAAGTTTTTTAAATTCCAAAGTGGGAACTTCAAAAGTACAAAAAAACTGAAATAATTCATAAACTATTATTAATTGTTAGAATTTGCTTGGTTTCACTTTAAATTTGAATTCTACGTCGAATTTCCTGTAGGAATCATTAATTAATTAAAATGGGGCAGTACTGTATTTGCAACGAATTGTCAAACTTGAAAAACATGAAAACGGTGTAGTACTAAAAATGGTAAAAACTGATAGCAGTCGTAAAATTTCCTCCTTTTTGATGCAAAATTCGGATTCAGCGTTCAATTTCATATAAGAATAGCTTTCAAATTTGCATGAAAACATAATTTTAATTTTTCACCCTTACCGATCTCGAAGTTTCGGCCGGTGAAAACCTCGATTTACGGAAAATAATTTCTGTGGCGCTGTTTAAATTTTTTTCACCAAACTTTTTGCTATGTACGTGTGTAAGGCAATCAGATGAAGACTCCTGCATAATAAAACAGTTGATTCGAATTAATTTTGACCCCGAAAACCACGGTTAAAGTCCAATTTTCGAGCTTTCAAGAACTGATTTTTTCGGACCACTTGCAAATTTTTCCGAGAATTGAAAAAAATCACAAAAATACATCTTGGTAAGATACAACTTTCCTGAAAATTTCAGATTTTTATCTGTATTGTAAGACGAGTAAAAAATCGTTAACTGATCGGTTAAAAGAAATCGCAGGGGTTCCCCTTGAATTTTTCGTGAAAAATTTTTTGATTTCGATTTCGTTCAAATTCAGCATAATGATAGTTGATGATGTGTATATCAATAATATATGGTTCATTCTTTGTTTCTTTCGCACTAAATAGATGAAAATAATGTTTAAAGAGGAAAAATGTAATGTTTTCGTGTAAATTCTACTAATATTGTTGAATACCTCACAAACGGTTGAAAAATGGATAGGTACATTACATGGGGAAAATGTGGACAGTTAAATTACCTATCTTTTGGTATATGCAAACATCTAAATTGACGACTTTTTATTACATTTATCCACTGGGCAAGTTACAAATCGCGGAAAACTTAAAAGTTGGACTGTCTACCTCGGCTAAAACTTTGCAAAAGTTGAAACACCAGTATATGATGATACAAAGTACATGAAAGTACCACCATCTCCATACCAAATTAAAGTAACTACTATAAAAACTATACCTTACACCTCTCCATACAGACGGTAAAAACTATATAGAATAGAAAAATATAGAAGTGAAAAGGACAACAGCCCAACTGACGGTAAGGCACCGTGCCGTGGGGTACGGGGGCGGAGCCGCTAGTTTAGTAATAAACCGAAACTAGAATAAACCGAAAACAATACATTGACATCCAAATTAATGTTTTTGTGATAGTGATTACAGGAGGGTCCGATGGGATTGGAAAGGGCTATGCAATTGAACTGGCCAAACGCGGTATGAATATTTGCGTGATTAGCAACATAGAAAATAACATTGTCAAGGATATTCGTAAGTATTATACAGCGAGATCAAATTATTATATACAGCTTGATGTACTGTTGCAATATTTTACTACTATTTTACGCTGTACTGTTTGCAACGATTATTTTCAGAAAACTATGGAGTTGAATGCATGTGGATTGATGTGGATTTTTCTTCTTTGGACGTTTACGACGGTATCAGGCAAAAGTTGGCACCTATCATTCACAACATCGGAATACTGAGTATATATTTTTTGAATGTATTAATTATTAGCCCAAAAGTGACTTACTACATTGGAAAGATTGGAAACAGTTAAATATACCTAGTTATATTTTGAAAAATTGGAGAGAAAATGGAAAATATCACTTCAGAAATTACTAAAATAATAATAATATATCTAATGTATTATATATAATTATAATTATTATTGTTAATAATAATAATAATCTTATTATTATTATTATACATATAATGTATGCATTATTGCTTATATATTATTTGTAGGAACTACAAATAGAAAAGAATAAATCAGAATTACAACAATTTAAAAATAATGATTGTGTACGAAAGTCTTAGAATTGTTCAAAGTCTAGAGAGCTCTAAGTTTAAAAAAAAAAGGAAATTCCCAATTCAACTTTTTTACGATTTTTAATATTCTATCAGCTCATTTCTAAAAGAATAATGTTTCTCGAAAAATTGTACAATGCTGCTAAAGTAAAATGACGGAAAACTTGTTCAGTTAACAACGTCGGAATTACGAGAAGTAAAATGCAAGCGCTCGCTGATCAAGACGAAGAATTTTACAAACGGATCATCAACGTTAACATGTCAGCCGCTGTCTTCATGACGAAGATTGTCCTTCCGGAAATGCAAAGCCGCAATCGAGGACTGATCGTGAACATGGGATCAATTGCGAGCTCCGTTATCTTTCCGTTCGCCTCTTTGTACTCGGCTTCCAAGGTGAGAAAAGATTCTCATCCATATCGAAATGCGGAAATAATTTTGCGTGCTTCTGCGCACTGATTGATGAAATGATGTATTGGAAGGCACTGATTACAGGACTCTTTATATATTGTCCATAATAGGTATTTAGAAAAAAAAAATTATGCGCTTCCTATTGTTGCAGAGTTTCATCGAAACATATTCAGTTTCTTTGGCGTGCGAATTGAAGCATACGAACATCCGCGTTAAATGTATCCAGCCGTGGTTCGTTAATACGGGACTCGTTGGAAATTTTTCGGCAGTGCTGTCATTTCTGATGAAACACATGCCCTCAACTTTCCCAGACGCGCCACGGTTTGCAAAATCTGTCGTGGCCACGTTTCCGGTCGACACTCCAGTCTGTTACAATGGATATTCGGCACATTCCTGGATTCGAGTATGTATTAAAATGGATTGGGAAACCAGTGGTGTGCATACATCTCATAGTATTTCCTTGTATATGATGATGTAACCAATTATAAAATCGAGGAAATCGCACAAAGGCCGCCACTTTTTTGAAAAACTTACCGGGAGACCCAAAAACAGAAAATTGCATGACCCCCCAGTAGACATTTTCAATACCCACGAACGATTTTTGGATAACACGAAACTATGGCTAGTAACCCTAACGTTAAAAATCTATTGTCATTCACTCGCCAAGAAAACATTTCAAAACCTTAAACATTTAATACATTGACTTTTGGGGGCTGAAAATTTCTATGTAAAAAAAGTTTCAAATAGATCGAATGTACCATGAGTGACCCTAGCGATAAAAATCAGGCGTCGTTATAAAAATTAATATCTTTGAGCATAACATATATTGATTTTTGTGGTCAGTAGAAATCGTAATATTGAAAAAGCGCATAAGGTGGAAGTACAGTTTGTGAGCGAAACGATACAAAACAAGTGGAATTGGGGTATTTTTTGGGGTCTTGAAATGGATTTAATTAATGGATTAATTTAATTTAAATGGAGTAATTTTTATAGCCGGAGACTTAAACGTACAAAAGTGCGCAAATTAAATAAAAGAAACGGCGAACTATGAGGAAGTACGGTGTGTGAAACCAATAATTGACATTCAGCAGAGATAAAAAAAGGCCCCCCGCGCTGAAATATGCTGATTTTTTTGTGGTCTGTAAAATCAAAATATAGTCAATATGCGAATAACGCGGAAATATCGTATGTGACCCAAACCATAAAAATCAGGAGTCATTCAATCATTCAAATATATTAATTTTTGTGGCCTGTAAAAAAATCAAAATACAAAATACGCACTAGAGAAACAGTGAAAAAGCTCATAACATGGAAGGACGGTATGTGAGCCAACGATAAAAAATAAAGCCTGTAAAAATCAAAATAGAAAAAACTTGAAACGGTTCTATCTCGGAAGTACTGTGTTATCTGAAATCCCGAAACGGCTGTCGATTCGCTGTGATCTGTGAAAATTCCTACGGAAATCACGTCCGCTCCTGATTCGATTTTTCAAACGATCACAACACTTCCATTCACCACGTAAACATGGAAGTAAAAAGATAATTTAAACCTTTGTCTCGAAAATGTTCTCTATCCAATTCGAATTATTATACGGAATAGGAATTATTGGACGGAATAGGTTTTTTTTTTAATTGTGGCACTATTTTAATTGTTCTACAGTTTCTGATCCCGTTCAGCTTCATCAAGCCGCAACGGATGGCTGAAATCGTCGACTGGGTTAGGCTCGTAATCATCGGTGAACCGGTTGTGAAGAATCTCAAATGATCTCTAGTAAAAATGTATCTGTCCGTAATAAATGAAATTTTCCTATTGCGAATTCTCCAATATCTTACCAGCGATTGATTGTGAAGTTCCAAATAGTACCAAGTTCACACTCTTACATTGAAACTATTTTCCAAATTTTAAAATGTTTAGTTTGTGCAATAAATGTTCTGTACTTCAACATATTTATTTTTCCTTGATCATGGATACTTATCAGTACGGCTGGAAATACAGTGTGATGTACGCACCTAATTCTTCAAAATTACGTTCTATCGGAACTCATCAGCTTTACGCATAAGTAGATAACAATATGATTTCGAAGAACAGGAAAGTGGAGTCTATCCCTAAATCGAAATAGCTTGCCATTTTGTTGACTGACGATTTATTTCACGCAACTTGCCACGCTCCAAATGGACAGGCGGTCGTTAAGTTTCTTCAGTTTTGGCTTCGTGTTGAAGATAATTTCGCGCTTGAGCGAAGTGTCAGTAGTTGACGAACACTCCAAGGATTCGCGATGAGCACGCCGCTCCTGACTACAATCGGTTCGGCTGCTCTGGTGGTTTTGATTTTCAATTTATTTAGCGAAATATATTATCAAATCAAATTGTACGTTTTGCCGAGATTCTTCAGAGGGGAAAACCTGGCGAGGAAATACGGCGGGAAATGGGCTGGTAAGCTCCAGTGTTTTCTATGGCTAGCTATATATTTTTTTTAATAACCTACTACACGTTAGCAAGCACTCTAATTTTTTTGCGTTTCAACGCTCAATAATAAATTAAAATTAATATAAAACATTTACATAAGTATTGCAAACGTCTGTACGTAAAATCTAAAAAAGTCAACATTTTTAAATTTTAGGACTTGATGGGTTAATTTTTCGAGCAATTACAAAGGTTTATCATAGTGTAATGAATTAGCGTTGGATACTCATTTCAACTGAACAAAGCTGCCTTTTCTTGGACTGCCAAAATTCTCACAGTCCTGTTGAATTGAATTGGATATCTGGCTTCTAAAGAATATGTCGTCTGTAGTTTTCGATGAACTCGTCCCGTGTTAATAGCCCTGCCTCTCGTGTAAAGCTGAAAGTCAAGGCCGTTCTTGAAGGTCGTAGGACCCCGTTATGTTCCAGATGTTATATCCTTACTTTCTGACGGAATATACGCATGACAGCGAAATTCGGCGGTTCACATTTACTTATATGTTCACAGATTAATTAGCGACACTGTGGAGCGAAAATGATTGCGTGGTAATGTTTTAATTAATTTTCGTAGCGATTTCATTTTTTAATATAATGTTTAAAAAAAAATTAATTTAATTTCAAAATTTTAATTTCAATTTTAATTTTGGTTTATTATTCAATAATAAACCATTGTAATCGCCCAAGAAAAAAAAATTTCTAACCCCCCTCAAAATTTGATGTTTTACGTTTCAAGGCATGTAGAATCCGAATATCCAATAAAAAACGCTGCAAATGATTGTACAGTGGTTTATTATTATTTCGCTTCAATATTGATTTAAAAAGACTATCCATTTGTCATTTTAAATATTCCGAACATTTTTTGTGAACGTTCCCACCGAAAAACAGATGGTAACTATAGGGGAAAACACCGTAGCAACTATTGTAATTTTAATCATTTTTATTTTTCTTAATTTCCTAATTAAAAGCTAAACTTATTGCCTAACGATACAGCTGGAGAGAGTGTTTGATGACCATTCCAATGAGTATAGAACGATTTTTATAGCTCCAAGAACTCTCGAGTTATACCCTCATGTCAAATGTCTAAAAATCTCCCAAATTCGGCACAAAAGCTGCGATAACTCGAGAACCAATAAAGCTATCGACCCGGCGATGGTCTCATTCGATTCAGCGTCCAAAAATCTATATAATTTGATACCACGTACACATTTTTCTGAAAAACCTTGGAAAATATTAATTTTCTCCCCCTCAAAACCCCCCAAAAATACCCTTAAAATTGAACTAGCAAGTTGGTTCAAGAATTGGGCCGTCGTAGGACCGAGATTGATTTTTGGTGAAAATTTCAAATTTTTAGCTCTTACAGTTTGGCCGGAAAACTGCTAACGGCGTACGGCGGACGGCGTACGGCGGACGGACAGAAATTTTTTTATTGGATATTCGGATTCTACATGCCTTGAAACGTAAAACATCAAATTTTGAGGGGGGGTTAGACATTTTTTTTTCTTGGGCGATTACAATGGTTTATTATTGAATAATAAACCAAAATGACAAATGGATAGTCTTCTTAAATCAATATTGAAGCGAAATAATAATAAACCACTGTACAATCATTTGCAGCGTTATTTTATTAATTATTTGGTGGCTAGAGGTAGAAAAACCTATCACAATAGCAATTTATCTACTCTGTTCAAACTTCACCATAATAATATCGAAACTCTTGAGAAGAATAATTCCGCAATATTCCTTGAAAATACCGAGTAAAAATGCTCTATTTATCTTTGAGCCTGAGGAAGAATCGATCGCGATACCGTACAATCGGAAAATCCTATCCGGCGTCCGCTCGACTCCTTAATCATCGGCATAGGCAACGCCTGCACTTGCAGCTATGTATTGCGGGTTCTGCCGTATTTCATATGAAGGCGCACGTAACGATTTATTTCCTCCGCTGACCGAGCGTTTCGGTCGAATTTTTGGGACAACGTGGATCTTCTTGAATAACTTTAAGACTTTTAGAAATGCGTAATTCTCGTTTTTTATCAATTATTTGGTGGCTAGAGGTAGAAAAACCTATCGCAATAGCAATTTATCTACTCTGTTCAAACTTCACCATAATAATATCGAAACTCTTGAGAAGAATAATTCCGCAATATTCCTTGAAAATACCGAGTAAAAATGTTCTATTTATATTTGAGCCTGAGGAAGTATCGATCGCGATACCGTACAATCGGAAAATCCTATCCGGCGTCCGCTCGACGCCTTAATCATAGGCATAGGCAACGCCTGCAACTGCAGCTATGTATTGCGGGTTCTGCTGTATTTCGTATGAAGGCGCACGTAACGATTTATTTCCCTCCGGTGACCCAGCGTTTCCGTCGAATTTAATTTATTGGACAACGAGGGTCCTCTTGAATATTTTTAAGGCTTTTAGAAATTTGTAATTGTCGGTTTTTATTAATTATTTGGTGGCTAGAGGCAGAAAAAACCTATCATATGTAATTGTAATTTTTCTACATTTTTATTTTAATTTTCTTGTAGAAAAGGAATGGTATACACTTGAATTAATTAATTTAACTTGGACAATTCAAATAAATGACGATTTGTAACTGGGTTTTGTGTCGAATTGGTGAACTCCAATGTCCACTGGATGAAATAATATTGAAGTGGCAAATTCCAATAATTTCGAAATGGTCATTTCTGTAACAGTGATAACAGGAGGGTCCGATGGAATTGGAAAGGGCTACGCAATTGAACTGGCCAAACGCGGTATGAATATTTGCGTGATGAGCAACATGGAAAACAACATCGTTAATGATATTCGTAAGTTTTATAATGATGGTGTAATCTGTTATCCTTTTATGACAGCTTCTCATCGCAACGAATTTTGCAGAATATTATGGAGTAGAATGCACGTGGATTGATGTGGATTTTTCATCACTGGACGTCTACGATGGCATCAAGGAGAAGTTATCTCCAATCATTCGCGACGTTGGAATTCTGAGTGAGTAAATAGGCAATAAAATTTTAAATGAAAACATCCCAGGGCTCGTCTATTGCACTGGCGTTGAACGAAATCTCGTTTAATATTATCTCAGGACATCGTTCCATATTTCGTTCAACTCTTTAGCTCCACTCAATCCAAAACCTATTTTGGTTTATTATTATAATAAACCATTGTAATCGCCCAAGAAAAACATTTTTATAACTCCCCTAAAAATTCTATTCTCAAAATTCTGTCTGTCCGTCGTACGCCGTCAACACTTTTCCGGCCAAACTATAATAGCTACATTCTTGAAATTTTCACCAAAAATCAGTCTCGGTCCTACGACGGCCCAATTCTTGAACCACATTGCTAGCTCAATTTGAGGGTATTTTTGAGGGGTTTTGAGGGGAAGAAAATTCGTATATTCCAAGGTTTTTCAGAAAAATGTGTATAGGGTATCAATTTCTATAGATTTTTGGACGCTGAATCGAATGAGACCTTCGCGGGGTCGATAGCTTTATTCGTTCTCGAGTTATTGCAGCTTTTGTGCCGAATTTGGGAGTTTTCCAGAAATTCGGCATGAGGGTATAACTCGAGAGTTCTTATGGAGTTATAAAAATCGTTCTATACTCATTGGAATGCTCGAACACTCTCTTCAACTATACCGAAAGGCGAAAAATTCAGATTTTAATTAGGAAATTAAGAAAAATAAAAATGATTAAAATTACAATAGTTGCTACGAAGTTTTCTTCTATAGTTACCATACGTTTTTTGGTGAGAACGTTCACAAATGTTCGGAATAATTACTATCAGAAATGGATAATCTTCTTAAATCATTGTTGAAGCGAAGGAATAATAAACCGCGAAGGAATAGTAAACCATTGTACAATCATAAATAAATTTTAATTTAAAAAAATAAAATATGCAATATATTTGTCTGGTACATGCTCTACAGATAGTTCAGCCTCCGAATATTTAATAATTTGTTTCACTCGAGAAAAGCAGAGTTGAAAGTTAGACGGAACGTAGTGTATTTTGTGTTATTGGAAACTTGAACGTAGGAATGTTCAAAAAACAAGAAAAAATGCTATCCAATCAATGTGAGTTGAAGACGTGATAGATCATTAGTAAGTGTGTTGGGCAAGTATGCAAATTCTAATGCTTCCACAGTGGATTATCATTACTAATAGCCTTTTGTTTCAACGAAGGTGAAAAAAAATCATTAACTTATTAGTTGAAAGCTTTAAACGCACCGCGAATAGTATAGTACCGATTGTACGTTTCCCATAGCGACGCATTGGCATCTGAGAGGTAGCTCCTTTGAAAATATAATAATTTTGATTTTCGCTCCACCAAAATAACTTATATTTAAAGCTCAATTAATTTCCTATCAATAATACGTAGGGTGATGTCAGCAGTTATAAATTACGAGTTTTCGATTAAAATGAATATGTACCAAGCGCGAATATGTTCGAAACGTTGAAAAACAATGATATCACCCTTTTGATATTCGCAAAGAACAATGAATCTGAAGAGCATGATTTCGAATGCTTGCTGACCCAGGAATATATTTCCAGTCGATTAATTATACGCGTCTGTTTAACCCAGTTAACAATGTCGGAATATTACAACGTAAAATGCAAGCGATCGCTGATCAGAATGAAGAATTCTTCGAACGAATCATCAACGTTAACATGGCCTCCACAGTCTTTATGACAAAGATAGTCCTGGATGAAATGATTCGTCGAAACAAAGGACTGATCGTAAACATGGGTTCGATTGCGAGCTCGATAATCTTCCCATTTGAAACTATCTACTCGGCATCCAAGGTAAAGGAGTAATAACGATCTAAATATAAAGTCATATGATGTACAAAGATCCTTTCAGATTTCAATGGGCATTTTCGAATCTATTTTGATTATGCAAAGTTTCAACTGTTGTAGAGTTTCATTGAAACATACTCGGTCGGATTAGCCCGCGAACTGAAAAATACAGACGTTCGAGTCAAATGTATTCAACCGTCGTTCGTCAATACAGGACTCGTCGGTGGTTTTTCGTCAATATTGAAAATTCTGAACAACTACATGAGCTTGACTTTTCCAAATGGTCAACAATTCGCTAAATCAGCCACGGCTACTTTTTCCGTCGATACGCCAGTCTGCTATAACGGATACTGGACACATTCGTTGATTCGAGTGAGTATTTGCTAAATTATTAAATTCGAACGGCTAAAAAAAATCAAATTGTGTGTTTGAAGTTTGTAACGAAGAATATCAAAAATATTGAAAACACTATCACAAGCTCGGAATAATTAGCAAATATAAACTGATTATAAAAAGTTGAATCTACCCAATTAACTATAAGCTTGGGTGATTTTTTTCTTTTTTCAATCAATAATTGTGCTCATAAATTGTATTTTTCCATAGATTCTCTTCAATCTGATACTTTTCAAATTTTTGTAATAATTATTAGTTTGACGTTTGAAAAGTTGGCAAAATGTTATGATTCAAAATCACACGTTCAGTTTTTTACTAATTATTATTATTTATTTATTTTTTTTTTTTTTTCAAGTTCTTCATACCGTACAGTTTCCTCGGACCGCAACGTGTTGCCGATTTTCTCTACCGAACGATGGCACTTATTGGGGAGTGCGCTGCGAAGCATATTGAATAACTCGATTTTCATCTAAAATAATATTATTCTCAATGATGAAACATATCGAAAAATTGTCATGAATACCGACGATAGAACTAAGTCGTCACTTTATAAGAAAGCTACCGAATTATATCATTTCATTATGGTTGATTTTAACTGCTGTTTGTAATTAATAAATATAAAAATGTTCCCTGTTCATTTACTGAGACACCGAACTAAAACTAATTCATCATTCATAAGGCTCAATCGCTCCGTAGAGTCATTGGCAAGACAACAATAATTCAAAAAGTATTAAAACTTTTAAAATTCGAATTTTAGAAATTTTAGCATTTGAATTTTAGAACTTTTAGAATTCAAAATTTATAACTTTTAGAATTTGAATGTTAAAACTTTTAGCATTTAAATTTTAGAACTTTTAAAATTTGAATTATTAGAACCATTAGAATTTGAATTTTAGAACTATTAGAATTACAAGGTATTACAATATTATTCTATACTTGATCAACTTTTCCTACAACTGTATCAGTTCAAGAACAAAAAATTTCACCACAGATTGAGTAATTTTGAAAAAAAAAAAAAAAAAAAAAACTCAACATAATTAAACTGGTTGATGAGTATTTATATGATGTTCTCATGAGTCATAGGATGCTAATGCTTGCTCAACAATTTATTATCCGATTTCACATAATTTGATTCTTGATATTGTGAAGGATGGAAGGACCTCGGATACGACGTTTCCACTCGTATCTGGCGACTTTACGCGTTACTAATGAAGGTTGCTTCGACGCCGCTAGATCGAGTTTTCACTACACGTTCGAACTCATTAAAAGAATCAAAATCCGAAGTACAAGATAAAACTGGTTCAGAACAAACTTGGAAGAAAGCGAGATATTGTAAGCTTGTCGTTGAAAATAATAAACCAAAAAAATCTGTCCGTCCACCAAAACTCTGACGAAACTATAAAGCTACATAATTGAAATTTTCACCAAAATTCAGACTTACCCTGACAACAGCCCAATTCTTCAGCCAAATCACTACCTCAATTATAAAAGAGTATTTTTGGAGAGTTTTAAGGGGAGGACCTCGTATTTTCGAAGGTTTTCCGTACAAAGGTGTTTTTGGTATTGGTTTCTATGGGTTTTTGGGCGCTGAATCGAATTAGACCATAGCGAGGTCATTACCTTAAATGTTTCCCAAGTTATCACAGGTTTTCTGTGGCAAGTTCGAGATTTTGTGAAATTCGGCGAGATGGCAGAACTCAATCATTTTTTGTGGTGCGTTCTATACTCGTTGGAAAGTTTGTCAAAGAATTTCACAGTGTAGTTGGTCATACACGCACGTTCTTTCACTTCGATAATTAAAGCATGTGATGATTTCTTTTCAACAATCACGTCCTTTAGTGGACGTTAGCACACGCCATAAAAATCGGCTTGATTATCGGTACTAGATCCGTGGAAGACCACGCAAGTTAAACCTAAGTTCTCCAATGGCGCATTGTCCTCCTGCTCAGCTGGCCACGATTTTAGGAAGGAAAACAAAAACATTTTTATCACACTTCCTCTACACGTTTTCCCCTCGTTGGTTCCCACTCACCTTCCACGCGCCGTGATTTGCCAAGGGAAAGAACATTTGTTTACGGCCAGCCAATGGGCTAGCATCTTTTAGCATACCGAATGTTGAAAAAAGATTGACTCAACCAGCATTAGATTGGTGACGTAGGTTTGATCTTCCTCTAGGCACTTTATTATCGCATGAAATGCCAATCGTTTCCTTGTAAATGTAATTGCAGCGAAGTTCCATCAGTTAAGCGCTCGCCTCGTTGTATCATTACTCCAGTCCAACTTCATATGCCTTGCCGGAATTCAAGTTCACGACCGTGTTCTTGACATTCATTTGAAGAGGGTGGCAAATTATGTTTACGTGAGTGTTTCTAATCCGTCCTAATGCACCCGACGACAGACGCCAACCTAGAAACGGAGAGGGAGGAATCCTGTGCCGGTCTAGGGACAAGAGGGCACTGCCCCTCCTCGGATATCCGCCTCGTCGCGTGTGGAGGCCGGTTTCAGTCTCCCGTTAACATCTGAAGAAGCCGGCAACCGGCAGCATCTCGAGGTAAGTCAGCCGCGCGTGTTTCAAAATGAATTATTTTATAACCAATTAAAAAAACAAAATTGTGATATCGCTAAGATTTATGGAAAAACTGGGACACAAGTCAGATGTTGATGGTAATTCAACACGTAAAACATTACCCGGTTTGGGAGCCGTGACATGAATGCATTGAAGGGAAAGTAGAATAGGTACTACGAAACGATTTTCTCAATTTCAAAATATCTGAGGTTTTTTTTTTTCTTTTACTTAAACGTGGGTGTTTTGATTATTTTGTAAAATCATATGTCTCTAATCGTCACCACAATCCGCCATCCACATGACGGGTTAGTAAAAGTAACGTATGATTGAACAGATTAACCAAAACTCTTACGTTCAAGTTTCAATAAAACATGCAATGCAATAAAACTCGATAGTCAAATGGCAACTAATGGTATCTATATAAGAGTGTAGGTAAAAAGCTTAAAAACCCAATCAGAATTGAGAATTGGGTAATTGAATTTTTCTAACGCTTTGTTTGCTGAGAGAGGTTTTTACCAAAGATCCTTATTGCAAATAATTTGTTAACTGGAGTAGGTAACTGTTGTAAACTTCGTATTTACCTAGCTTTTTTCGTTCGGGAAAATGCCTAAATTTATCTTAGAACGCATTGAATTTCCATGCTGATCAGATAACCTCGATAATAAAATACCTGAGGACTGCTATTCAATTAACTCACTCCAGATCCTCGCTTTGGTTTATTATACGAGCCTGTTTCCCAGGATGCCTGAGGGTAATTAATTTACCAACTGAGAATCTGTCGCCATCCTTGAAAACCCCAATTCGGGAACACGGTTCTAGACGCGATTGGAACAAGCCCTTTCTTACCGATTAGCAGGCATGGCCAAAATATACTTGGTCTTCAATTACACCAACGACGAAACCGTTAGTGCGAAATAACGCTGCAAATAATTATACTGTGGTTTATTATTCCTTTGCTTCAATTTTAATTTTAGAAGACCGTCCATTCAAAATAGTAGCGACTCCAAAGCCTTAGCAAGTATTCTTAATCTATTTTATTTTACTTAATTTTCCTAGTAAAATTTATATTATTCGCCTAATGGTACAGCTGAAGAGAGTGTTTAACGAATATTCCAACGAGCATAGAACGATTTTTTTAGCTCCGAAAATTCTCGAGTTATGCCAACTTTTTGAAAATCTCGAAAATGCTACACGAACGCTGCGATAACGTGAGAACTATTCCCTTTATGGTCTCATTCGATTCAACGTTCAAAAATGATCGAAAATAGGACAAACGCACCTTTGCCTAAAATCCTTGGAAAATACTAATTTCCCCCATTAAAACTCCTTACGATTGAGGATTGAGGATGGATTGAACCATTGTTAGACCAATATTTCGTTTTAGTTGTCCAACCATGTCAAACTTGTGAGCCGATATATTAAAAAAATTTCACATGGAATGACCGTAATTTTCTTTTATTGTTTTTTACATTTAGAAAGTTACGTCAAATCAAAGGGTTCTGCTATTAAATTTATGAATTAATTAACTCGTTACAAAATGAAAATTCAACGTTTTTAGCTTATATGAATGGCCAAAGAGTCGACGGTTTGACCGTTGTAATTTATATTGACGTCGACTGGTTTGAAACAAAGTTTTCATCCCCGAACCCCTTTAGAATATCGGCATTCATTAGCGGCGACACTTTAATAACTTGTTTTCCATCTTGATTTTCTTTGGTTTCACAATGATGAATGGAAAAGAAATGCTTTTGACACGAAAGCGTCCTGGATGTCACGGTTATAATAACTGTACCATTCAAATCAGCCTAATGACTCTAAAAGAAAAGCAATCGGTTAGGCAGATAAAATAATTAAATAAATTACTTCTAATTTCTACTAAAGCATTACGCTAAATGACTAATTATGATTTATGAATTAAAATAATATTGATAATAAATAAATCATGGTGATTCATAATAAAATATCTTTGGCGCAATACGATATCTACTGAAAAATAGTAATTTCTATACATGTTCAGATTGTATAAAATTATTGAAAATACGGGCAACGTTGATTCTTGCTAGAATGAGTTTTGATTTTCTCTCACTTATGGGACAAGCTACCTTAAACAAAGACCTAGTCCAGTTGACTCTCTTTTTTCCAGTTTACTTCAAGTTTTTCCGATGAGCGCTTTTCGAGGTCGGTAAATCAGACCGGGGAAAATAGAGGATTTCGCTTCTTTTTTTTTTCTTTTGTGAATTTAACCCGACTACGAACCTTCGAAGCGGACATCCCTTGAGACCTGGAGCCATTTGCATGGTAATGATGGGTAACGGCTGAGCCAACCCTTCCTCCATGCTGCCAGATGAAACTATTTCAATTTTTTTCTGTTCCTTCGACATGACAGGACGATGAACCCTTTTGTAACTCGCAGTTGCCCCAAGAGTGACGAAATCGCGATTTGATATCGTCATGCGAATGGCAGCTATTTTTTAAAAATGGCATTCGACGGAGCGTGAAATGAACTATTATTTCCGCTGGTCGAAGAAACCGAAATTTACCTTTTTTCTTGTTTTGTTTTTGAAAAATAAAAGGAACATGGGGAGAGGAGGGGTACGAAAAATTGTACTAATTAAAAATGTTCCCGCCTGAGAAGATAAAACAGAATGAAAATATGGCCCAACGGAATTAGGAATTCAACTTCACCCCATCGCCTCAATATAATCCATGGAAGATGAATTCGACTATATTATATTGGAATAATAATTGAAATTAGGATGTTTCCTAAGGAATGCAATCATAGCAATATTTTTTTATTTATTTCTGCAATCATATCATCATAGCAATATTTTTCAATTCGGCTCTCCCTAGGATATCTGTAATCCATCTATGGTTTTCTCCTGTATATATCAGATAATCCATAATTGATACCATCATTGATTTCTCAACCTTATCGCTCGCTAGTTCGCATTTATAGCGCCTCATAACATGTTTCCCGTCTCGCATAGTGAACCTGTAAACAGAATTCTTCGGTTCCTACCAGCCTGCTCATAATGGTATTGATCACCTACGATTTCCTCGAATTTCCCGCAAGCTGAAGCGAGCGCTTGTTGCTCTACCAACAGCTTTCAGATGTACGGGTTCATAGATTGGATCAATCTTATCGCATAAAATCTTGCCTATCTTCCAGCTTCGGTACTAAGAATAAGACGCGCGTTTGGAAATTCTTCCCTCGTGGCACAATCAGGTCATCCCATCGATCCCGTCGCGGGAATTGACGATCCGTATGATTCGATAAAAAGCGGTGACAAGATACTAACTGTACTCTGTGACTAGGGGCAAGAAGAGATTCAAGCGAATCCATCGAGATTTCCTCTGAAATTCATCGGATGACGTATTGCGTTAGACTCAATTAAACCCGAATGAAGCCCTACGGACCGTTGTGGAAGGGGTGTAGCTACCCAAGGCCTAACCAATCCTAAATGAATTCAATTTGAATAAATCGAGTCGACAGAGGAGGTTGACGAGATAGACAATGAAAATCAACTGAATACCTCCAACCACCCGTCATTCAACAATGAAATATAGCTACACAATCGCGAGGACATTCGAATCGGTTTAATCAAATAATTGGATTTGAAATCCCTACAGCCCTTTCGATTTTTAATCATCGAGTAGAAGATAAAAATTTTTTGTGTATATTGATAGCGCAGTATATTATTATTCATGTTAGAGTCAGGTAAGAACAATTACTATAAATTCAATTGATACGAAGTAGGTAAAATCATTTATAGTTTCCATTGATCAAATAGTTGAATGGGTATTTTGTTAATTAAACAGTAACAATAATATTACTTTTTATTAAATCGTTGAAATCTGCTGTCTCTTTTAAAAAACGTAGCAAATTATTGTGCAATGGTATATTCCTTTGCTTCAATAATAATTTAAGAAGACCTTCCATTTTTGTGATACTTATTTTCCTCAACCGTAATGGAAAACTCATTAGCAACTACGGTAGGTAATTTTAATTTTCTCTTCTTCTTAATTAACTAATTAAAAGTAAATTATTCGCGATTCGACTCAGCTGAAGAGAGAATAGGTATCGAAACGAGAGCGAACAGTCCTATTTGTATTTTCAATTAATTTTCCAAGTTGAAAAACGTAAATCACTGAAAACCTAAATAGCAAAAACAAACAGTTGATTTCTAAATTTCCGTGGTTTTGACGACAAATTCCGATTCAGCTTTAAATGTTCTGTAAGAAGAACTTTCACAATCGCTCGAAAACAAAAGTTAAATTTTTCACCCCAGCAGACGCCAGCGGAGCTCAAAATTTCGGCCGGTCAGGAGCTCGGTTTACGAAAAATAATTTCTGTGGCGTTGTATAAATTTTTTCTGGCAAACTTTTTGCTATTTACTTGTTTAAGCCGTCCAAATGAAGACTCCTACGTATTAAAACAACAGATTTACGAATATTTGAACACGTAAAGCTCGGTTTTTTCCTAGTTTTGTTTTGGCTCACCTCAGCCACAATGTCTTTGTCGAATGTTTTTCACCGAAGAAATCCGCCCACTTCAACAGTCCAAACATTGAGCCACCTCTATAAGGAAACTTGGCTTTCAGGATTACGTAAAACTGAGGAAACTTCTAACTTTTGAAAGGACTCCCGTCCACATCTACCGTCTAATTCTTGCGTAAATTTGTTCCGCCTCTCTTCCCCCAATCGAGTTAGGCTATAAATTGGGATGTTTTTATTCGGACGAAAACGGCCGGAAAGACTCCAATTCATACCTTCTGAAGAGGAAAATATTTCGCGATAGAAAAGGGTGAGAAATTTATTGTTGCAGAAGAAGAAAGCATTTTATTCAGCTGTGGCTATTTGTCGGCAAATTGGCTTGGACTACCTTAAGTGGATTTCAGTGATGAAGCGAATTCCAAATGAGGTTTGTTCTTCTCATTTGTGAGAATGAAAATCGTTCCGGGTCCAATTGAAACTCGGCTGTATAACGAATAACGAATGTCCAAGCAGAACTGCGAACGTACACTATGCAAGTTTGGTGTAATATCGTTAGATTTCTACTCAACATCGCATGGGTAACGTGTACGAGTTCGAGAGTTCGTTAAACAATTTTACAGATTTTTTTTATATTTTTTTTAATACGGAAAAATGAGAAGTTTAATTCTCGTGAGAATAAGAGATTCGATTGTCATTTCGGAAATTCTGTAGGCAAATCCAATTATCACAGATTGTGAATTAGTTCACCTTTTCTATCTTCAGAAGGAAACTGGAGAAGCTCCTAGGACCTAGTTGTCATTGTTAACGCTCAAGTGGGCGCACGTGATCGGTTCGACGAGCCGGACTAAAGTAAACCCTTCCCCGTCCTGCAACACGACTCAGATGAAGTGACCCCTGAGAGAACTTATCGGCCTTGAACCCCTCGGCAAAGCCTTGAGGCTCCTGGGCGACCGTTTCCGATAAATTACTCTAAAAACGGCCAGTTTATCGCGACGTTCCAGCTACCCCAACACTTAGAACTGATTGGAGAAACGTTTCGAAAACAATGGGATTCTGCTATAACGAGTGGAACGGTTTGGAATACAGATTGGCCCCATCGTTTTATCGAAATTACGGTCGAACAATCATGACGAACCTTAGTTTTGTTATTTTTCCAGTAGATTCCAAAAACAAAATTACCCATAATGGAAAAGCGAAGTCGTCGGAGAAAACAGCCGGACAAATTAATTCTATTGAATCTACTTCAATTAAGTTAAATAAATTTGAAAAGGAAAATGCTTGAAAAAATTTGAGCTGGGAAGATTTTGATAACATTATGAGTAAGAGATGCTACAAATTATTGTACTGCGTTTAACATGCTTTCGCTTCAATTTATTACGGTTCAAAAGGACAAAACAAAATTCAAGCGCCGGGCGTCTAAATCAAATTAGCTTTATAAGCTGATAAAGAAAAGAAGAAAAAAACTTGAAAAATTTGCATAGTGCCACTCTGCTTTGAATATCATTTGAATCTTACTCCCCTAGATACATTCAACCTCGAGTAATTTGCAACCAGAATATCTTTTTACATGATGTTCTTATGAATTTTAATGAGAATCGCTCGAATTTCTAATAGGAAGAAATGCCCGAAAATTAACGAAGGGTCTAACGAGCTTTCTTTTCCGCTATGTTGAATTTAAAGATCATAACCACTCATGGCAGGTAATTGAATTCTGAATAGTTCTTTAGAATAAGGAAGGTACATGATTGACAGATTATGGAGCATTGAAGTTCGTTGGAATTTTGTTACAAAATACTCGAGTAAAGCTCACATATTGAAAAGGATGATCGTAATTTTTTTTCATTCATGGTTGAAATACAAATTTTTTTCTTTCATGGTTGACAATCCAAATTTTTTTCTTTCATGGTTGATAATCCAAATATTTTTCATACTATACAGCAACAGACTGAACGATTTAACATCTTTCGACGGAGTTATTGGCGAATGATATTAAATTAGACAGCTGGCTAACCGGAATTTCCTTTATTTAGTCAATGAGCTATTAGAATGGTTTATTATTCAATTGTAGCTATCGTAATGGCATTTTACTAGATAATTGGCTTAGAAAACTTGCGTTGCACCGCGAGAAAACTCAATAGTTCGAAACTATTTTCGCCTGTGCCGAAACCAGAGTGATTCAGTGTAACTTAAAGAGTATGAAAAATCGGCGCATCTGCGTGTTTGATTATTTTGGTTTAATATTCGATAATAAACCAATGAAATTCCTCACAAGAAAATCATCTTTAACATTTCAAGGCACTGAGGTATCCTCGAGATATCCAAACTTTGAAATCTTGTATTTTACAGGAAGAAAATATTTTCTATAGATTTCCCGAACCTGATATTACTATACATGTAATATGTAGTTGGAAAAAATACAGAAGTCAAGTGCGTAGCCATTTAGTTTCTAAGTTGACGGTAGAAATACGGTTTCCCCGCTTATCTTTACAAATTATTTTATTTCACCTCGTTTTTTTGCGTCGAAGCGAAGAATTTTCCCTTGGAAAATAGCGTTACTGGCTGGAAATGCAATCAAGTCTGCGAAACTTTTTTTTTTTTTTTTGTAAATATCGACGACTGACAAAAAGTACTTGACAGGAAGTTTACGCTATGATCACGAGGAGGACAGGTTTACTGTTCGTTGTAACAAATAGTCAGCACAAGACCGACAAGTAGCCGTCGGAGGGAATTAGAAAACTGGGTCAGCCAGGTGCTGGATGGTTGGTGCACGACAGGACCATCTCTCACGTTAACGACACGCTTCACCGACCTATCACCTCATCCATACTTGGTAATAGGCAAGGGGAACCTGGCGCGATTTTTTCCGCAATTGCATCCCCAGTCGTCGCTAAATAAAAGCGTAGAATGGTGTGCGAACGTGAAAATATTGTCTTTCCGCTAAACTCTGTTGCTCAATTGTGTCGCCTGTAGTCGACGGAAGATTGATCGGCCTTTCCGGTTGAGTATTTTGCGACGTCATGAAAACACCTTTAAAACTAGGCCGCACTGACCTCAATATAGTAGAAACTGGACCCGAAAACTAGATCGCAGACAATACGGTTTATTCTCAGCCGAGTTGAGAAAAAATGCCGTTTTTTAGCATTAATTTTTAAACGTATCGTAAAGGCAAAATTAAAATTTTAGGCACTTATAATACTATTGGTCTTCATTATAGGGCGCTGAACTCAATGCTCTTTTGTTCTGTAGCATGAGTCTAAATTAAAATGGGAATTACTAGGGAAAATGCCCTAGGTTCGCGGTTTTCGTTCCTTATTCTCTTTATATACTGAGCCGGTAAATAATACTCCCCAGATTGTATCCTTTCTATTTAATTGAGCTTGCGCCTTTCAATTTAAATGTTTACGAATTTTATCGCTCGGTGAATCCTCTACAATTTTCAGCGATCAACTATAGCGAATCAGCTCCCTTTTATCACACTTGTCTACATCGACTGTTCGCGCTAATGTAGACCTACTCCGGCAAGCATGGTTTCACAAAATGAACAGAGAGTAGAGAATTATTTGCTTTTGAAAACGGTTCGTTTAACAGCAGAAATGCACAGTGACGTATGAACAATTGCCGGCTTCGTCCTTTGGTTTTGTAAATAATATATCTCACAAGAGGCTTTTCGCCTCTCTTGCACTTCAGGCCAAATTTTACCACCCGCCATCTTCATCGGTGCTTTTCTTTGATGGAAAGCTCCAAGCTACGGCAAATAACCAAAAGCCTGCTTGAAGAGGGTCTCGTATTTGAACAATAAGGGAGGAGAAAAATTTCATTTATAAAGCTCGCTATTCCTTTAATCTTGAATTTTCAACGTTCTGACAGTTAGTAGAAAGTTATTCAAAGCACTTTAGGTCACCTGATTCGGTTTCAAGACTATCACAATTAAGATATTTTCAATTCTATTAATTTCGTGTTTCAGTATGGGCATGGATGTTGAAAGAGCAGTATGTATGGCTATTATAACAACCAGAAGCATTAGTCTACGCTACATACACATATTGATAATAGTTTTGCTCAATATCTGATTAAACATAATTACTTAATTCAGTTTAGTTTCCTCAAGATAGTTTTTTTCACCTATTTTGGAACACAAGCAAATCAAGTTAGAGTAAAATTTTTTAATTTTATTACCTATTATTTTATGCTGTCTAGTACGGATTATATTACCACGAATTGTGATCGTGTTGCTGTTAAATTTGGAATAAAAATTAATAACAAAATTGTTTAATTTCATTTGTCAGATTTCGTGTTCGATATCATATTTTTAAAAATGCGTATAAAGAATGAAGAGTTTCTGAAACGCGCATAGAGCTCGAAATATTGGCGTCAAAGAAATTAACTATAAAAGGCAAAAATTACTGCAGTTTTAAAAATCGCGTTACATAGGTCTACGAACGAAAAATTGTAAATTAATAATCAGGATTGTTGGAATCTGTTCTAGACAACATCTCTGAAGTAGTACCGTCGGTTTAAAAACATATATATTTTATGGATTTCCTATATAATGCTAATTTTATCGTTTTTGCAGTGGTTTTATTTTTTAAGAAATGTATCTTCTATGGTGGGCCCACCAAGATCGAGGAAATGCCAAGATCAAAAAATGCCACCTAATATTGTAGCTCAAGGTCGAATGCCAGGCATCAGAATGTCTCGGAAAATTTTTTCGAAAGCGCATGGAGAGAAAACGAATAAAATGGCAAGGCAGGGCGGGAATGGATTGCAAATGAACTTGAACTTAGCCTGCTCTTTGAGTTTGACTGCCGTGCAGAGCCATAAACCAAGTGCAATCAATGGCTGACAGAACCGAGATGCAAGACTAGTATTCGGCTTGCATCGCCCGGTTTATGAGCTGCACGTTCAGCTGAGAGTTTACGATTGTTGATGCTCAGCAATATTTTTGATGTGGCTATAAACGACTGGTGGCAGCTAAGTCATTTCGACCCCTAATACTAAATTGTGTTTTCTTCAACTGCGCCTATGATAATAACGTACTACGTTTGGAATGATAATCTATTTTCTCACTTTGGTTTATTATTCAACATTAAATAGATTACAAGAAAGCCTGAAGTCGGAAAGCGGAATTTTTCGTGTATATATTTCACCAATATTCTTGAATTCCGCACAAACGGTTGAAAAATCGGTAGGTACAGTATGTGGACCACAGAATTACCTATTTTTTGGTATATTCGAACATCTGAATCGAGGACTTTTCGCTCAAGTTATTTCTGAAATTTTTTTATTTCGATTTTGTTCAAATTTGTCATAATGACAGGTGATAATGTGAATTTCAATAATACATGCTTCATTCATTTAAGTGTTGCTCATAATTAATGAGAAAGATGTTCATAGTTGAAAAATGAGGATTTTTTTATGTACATTTTACCAATATTTAAACATCTTTATAAGTATTTTAAATTACAATAGTTGCCAAGGAGTGTCCACACGAGTTTGGATTAGTTTCTATAAAACGCGGATGGTCTTTCCTAATCATAATTGAATCGAAGGAATAATAACCACTGCAGAATAATTTGTAGCGTTTTTCCCACATTCTCGAACATTCTTACTATTATATTTCCATTGGCAGTTTATATTTAGCTTGGTATTTTCCTAAGTGGTCAAACGAGAGTTTTTCAACCTCTCACAGGGTGAAACCTGTTCAACACTTGTTCAGCTGGGACAACTTATCAAATGAATCCCTCTCAGGGCGACCTCCTCCGCAAAACAAACACTAGAAAGCTTTCATTTCCCTTGTGTACAGCATCGCACTCGCTATTCTCTTCGGTACTCTTGCCGATTGCCAACCAAGTTTTCCCTAGACAGGCGGATAGAATTCGATCGCCTTCAGAAGCTTGGTTTAGTTCACTGTAATTATCTAGGCAGCTGATCATCCTGATTTTCCTGAGTTGCGTATCTTGAAGCCTGTGCCTGAATATCATAGAGCGCATTCCAGTCACGCCAGGTTGCCTGTTTCTTCTTTCTATTAGTCGAATATTCCCATAACGGTAATGGACTCTCATAAGAGGTAATGGCATTTGGCATTAACGTTAACAGTCACGAAACAGATCACGAGGGACTGTACGTTTTGTTGAACTTCAAAATGGCAAGATGGGATGCTCCCTGAGGATCGATTAGGTTGACGGAAAGACCTAAAAAATAAACTGCATTAACTTAATTACTTCGAGTCCACACTATCGCTGATCTATTCACTTGTCTACTTCACGTGACCTAAAAAGACTGGTCTAACGCGTCATTTCCAATTCATGTTTATGATATGTTATATATTTTTTGTTCAGATTGGAACCCGCGCGTTGAATCTTAATCTTTCCGTTGGAAAATTATTCATTTTCTCGCTTTCAAATTTCAAAACTCTTCAGCTTATATTATCAAAACAATTCGCAAAGCCAAACCAAGAATAATATAGATTGTGCGAACCCTTCGTAGAATCAATGCTTTTTCAGATGAAATAATAATCATCCAAAGCCGTCATATCGCTGGAAAAACTAGATTAATAATCAAGATTCCAATCATTCCTTTAGATAGATAATATTTCAAATAGCTAGGAAGTTTTACTGCTTTACGGTAATTCAGGGACAGCTCTCAAAACAAAGAGGTATTGAAAGAAGCTTCTGGGCTTCAGTTGCTGGCCTATTCATACGCTAATGAAAAACCTCACTTTTCAAGAAGGAGAAAGTTCCGTACCTAATTCTTCGCTCCGGCACTTTTTAATCGAAAGTTGAATCCGAAGAAGTGACGGCCGAGGATTTTTTTCACCGCGTTCGTCTATTTCCAGCGGACATTTTACGGTAGTTCTGCCGGAGCTGGAAAAAATTCTCAGCTAGTCGTCTCATTGTACGCGAGCGACGCTTTTGGATGCAGAGATGAATGAGCGATAGAAAAAACGCTGCCATCTTTGGGCACCTATGCTCTAAATTATCTCGCTACTTTCCAAGTCGTTGCAAGGCAAAACCAAAAAGGGCGCAGTAGGCAGGAAAAATGCAAAAGCCCTAGAAATAGTTCGATTAAAATTCATAAAATCGATTCGCGGAAATGCGACTTTTTCAGGGTTCCAGGAAACTGGATGCGGAAGTAGATTCACTGTTGGCCGATGGCCAAATGTTCGATCCAATTTTCGAACAACATCGTAACGATATCGGTGCATCGAAGTTTCGTCCTTGGCCGGAATCAAACGAAATACGCTGAACATCGAGGGTGTATTCAGGTCGAGGTTAAATCTCGGATAGTTCGACGGTTAAAGGAGTCATAACAGCATTACGATCCTCATTTTCCACGAGTTTGACTTGGAAGACGGTAAAGCGATCAAAAATGCAATAAATTTATATGCAATCGGTATCCAAACTATTGTTATAGCGGAGTGTATTGAGAAAAATATTCCTCCTCGTTTTAATATTCAGACGGTTAGCGAAAACACATAAAGTGAGTAAATAAATTTCATGTGGAAAAAGGTCTAGTGCCTAAAAAAGAAAGAAAAAGATTCGAATCCTTAAATGATCGAAAAGATGAACTCGTTGAGCTGCCATCAAGGATAGTCACCCATGTTAAACGTAATGATATCAATAACCATGTAACCACCTCTCACAAATAAGCGTCAATAACCTCCAATCAATATAATTATAAACTACACGAGTACGGCGTACGGTGGACGGACAGTTTTTTTTTAAATTGGATATTCGGATTCTACAGCCTCGAAACACCAAATATCAGATTTTGACGGAGTTAGAAATTTTTTTCTTAGGCGATTAATATCTTACAATTTGGTTGTATATTTATGTTATGTCCCCACGGAGCTATTCTTGCTCGAAGAAAATCAAAAACACGTTGTTTTACCACATAGTGGAATATATCTCAAAAACCAATAATAATCCGTGTCTCTATTTATTTTTTATCGATTCCAAATTAAATTGACTCAGTTTGCTTACACCTATTTTTTCGAAATTCGCGAACGTGGCGAAAGAAAGTGGTTCAAAACTCCAAAAGTTTGAATAACCGAAAAAAATTGAAAAAAGTTCATTACTTAATTGATAGAATTTGATTGTTTCCATGTTAAAGTCGAATTCTACGTCTAATTTCCTGTAGGAATCAGTAATTCATTAAAATTCAACAGTACTGTAAGTATTTGCAACGAATTTTCAAAGTTGAAAAACATTAAAACGTGTAGTACTAAAACTGGGGAAAAGTAATAGCTGTCCTCAAATTTCCATCGTTTTGACGTCAAATTCGAATTCAGCGTTAAATTTCCTTTAAGAATAGCCTTCAAAATCGCTTAAAAACATAAGTTTAATTTTCCACCCAAACCAATGCCAGCGGAGCTCGGAATTTCGGCCGGTGCAAAACTCGATTTACGGAAAATAATTTCTGTGGTGCTGTTTAAATTTTTTTCACCAAATTTTTTGCTATGCACGTGTGTAAGGCGTCCAAATGAAGACTCCTGCGTATTAAAACAATTGATTCTAGTGAATTTTGACCACGAAAATCACGGTTAAAGTCCAATTTTCGAGCTTTCAAGAACTGATTTTTTCGGACCACTTGCAAATTTTTCCGAGAATTGAAAAAAATGACAAAAATACATCCTGGTAAGATACAACTTTCTTGAAAATTTCAGATTTTTATCTGAAATGAGAGAGGAGTAAAAAATCGTTAACTGATCGTTTAAAAGAAATCGCAGGGGTACCCCTGGAATTTTTCGTGAAAAATTTTTTGGTTTCGATTTTGCTCAAATTTAGCATAATGATACTTGATGATGTGTATAACAATAATATATGTTTCATTCTTTGTTTCTTTTGCGCTAAATTGATAAAAAGAATGCTTACAGTGGAAAATGTGATTTTTTTGTGTATATTCCACTGATATTGTTGAATAACTCACAAATGGTTGAAAAATGGATAGGTACATTACTTGGCGAAAATGTGGTCGATCAAATTACCTAACTTTTGGTGTACTTTAACATCTGAATTGACGACTATTTGTTAAAGTTATCTATTGTGCAAGTTATAAATCTTGAAAAACTCATAAGTTGGAGTGCCTATCTCGGCTCAAACGTTGCAGACCGCGCGAAAAACTTAATGTTCGGAATAGTAGCTCATTGTGGATTTTGGTCTGTTAGACATTGTAACTATTTAAATAGTCCTATGTTGTGGTGGGGAGAAAACCCAGGCGACAAATTCTCCGATTCTTTCTCCGACGCACAACCCATGGACATAAAAAAATGCGACGACAAGGAAAAAATGACTAAACAAAGAATAACCATAAGAAAGAATACCTAAATAGCGTTTTTTTCTTTTTTATATATAAATATCAAGATATATATGTGTGTTTATATATAACTAGGGGCTGAGCGCCCCTGGCGGCTGCCGCCGCCCAACCCCCTCAGAGGGGGGCTTCGCCACCCTCAGCTATCGCGCCCGCGTCGGCCCGTCGGAGGGGCTCCGCCCCTCCTCTCGGGCCTTACATATAGTTTGGGTGAGGTGTTGTCCTTTTCACTACTATATATAGTACTATAAATATACTATAATATAGTATATAGTATAGTACTCGTATATAGTATAGTATATAGTATAGTATATAGTATAGTATATAGTATAGTATATAGTATAGTATATAGTATAGTATATAGTATAGTATATAGTATAGTATATAGTATAGTATATAGTATAGTATATAGTATAGTATATAGTATAGTATATAGTATAGTATAGTATATAGTATAGTATATAGTATAGTATATAGTATAGTATATAGTGTAGTATATAGTATAGGTATAGGTATGGGTATAGATATAGGTATGGGTTTAGTAGTTAATTATTTGTGTATGGAGAGTGGGAATAGATAGGTATTATTATTAGTAGGTAGTTCTTATTAGTAGTTGCTATAATTTGGTATGTAGGTGGTGGAGTTCGAACGTACTTTGTATCATAAAGTATTGGGTTTTTCAACTGGAGCAAAGTAGGAGCAAAATTAGACTTAATAACTGTAAGTTTTCCAAGATTAGTAACTTGCACATTGGATAACTCAAACAAAAAGTCGTCAATTCAGATGTTTGAGTATACCAAAAGATAGGTATTTTAACTGTCCACATTTTCCCAATGTAATGTACCTATCCATTTTTCAACCGTTTTTGCGTTATTCAACAATATTAGTAGACTATACTCGAAAAAATGACATTTTTCAACTTTAAACGTTATTTTCATTTATTTAGTGCGAAAGAAACAAAGAATGAACCATATATTATTGATATACACATCACCAACTATCATTATGCTGAATTTGAGCGAAATCTATTTCAAAAAATTTTTCGCGAAAAATCCAAGGGGTACCCCTGCGATTTTTTTCAACCGAACAGTTAACGATTTTTTACTCGTCTTTCAATACAGATAAAAATCTGAAATTTTTAGGAAAGTTGTGTCTTACCATGATGTATTCTTGCAATTTTTTTTATTTCTCGGAAAAATCTGCAAGTGGTCCAAAAAAATCGGTTTTTGAAAGCTCAAAAATTGGACTTTAACCGTGATTTTCGGGGTCAAAATAAATGCGAATCAATTGTTTTATTATGCGAGAGTCTTCATTTGAACGCCTTACACACGTACATAGCAAAAAATTTGGTGAAAAAAATTTAAACAGAGCCAGAGAAATTATTTTCCGTAAATCGAGTTTTTCACCGGCCGAAATTCCGAGCTCCGCTGGCATCGGTAATAGAGAAAAATTAAATTTTCGTATTAAAGCGATTTTGAAAGCTATTCTTTAAGGAAATTCAACGCTGAATCCGAATATGACGTCAAAACGGCGGAAATTTCACAACAACTATCAGTTTTTCCAGTTTAATACTACGCCACTCCTACGTTTTTCAACTTTGAAAATCCGTTACAAATACTTACAGTACTGTTCAAATTTGATTATTTGATGATTCCTATAGGAAATTAGACGTAGAATTCGAATTTAAAGTGAAAACAATCAAAATCGAACGATTAATAATATTTCTCGAATTTTTTTCGTTTTTCATACTTTGGAAGTTTCAACTTTGGGATTTTTTTTCGTCACGTTCCGGAAATGGGACAGATTAGGTGCTGTGGAAGAAAATGTAGGAAATTTAACGTAGAATCCAGTAAAAATACGAAAATGGCTAGCGTATATGATAGCTCTCGAGCTATATTCCACTTTATGTCAAAAAACGTGTTTTGACTTTTCTTCAAGCGTTAATAGCTCCGCGGGGACATAACATAAAAATATAATTAAATACACCAAATTGTAGGATTTCGATAGCTCTTTCTCGCCTCTGAGTATTTTACCTATGTAAAAGTAACCGGTTCAAAAGTTATTTGCGTATTTATCTGGTTTACTTTATTCAATAATTATGTGGTTTACTACTCATTAATAAGATGGTTTCTTATTGAGTCATTGCAATCGCAAATAAATGCACAACACCCTCAAAACTTGTTTCACGATTTGTGCAACACGATTGGTGCAACGCAAGTTTTCTTAGCCAATTTTCTTGTTAAATGCCGACACCGATGGCCACTCTTCAATTGAAAACGGTAAAGAAACGGAAAGAAAACGCTTGCCCTACTAACACGTGAGTTGGGACCCCGTGGATGGCCTGAGGAAGGAGGATGAGGGTCAATGCTCCCACTGAAGGGTGATCTATAGACCTACTTCACCTTCTTCCTATGACGTCATAGCTTTGTACCCTACAGACACACTCGCGCTCAGTTTTCCGTCGCTATCTGCCATGTTCATCTACTCACTTCGTCTCAGAAAACATCCGTCATCTATTACGTGTGCGCATGTGTGAACTGCGATCATCCAGTTTCCAGGCTATTCGCTCGCTTCAGCGGAAGACCCTTTTCCGTTTCCATTTGTCAGAATAACTTTATGATGTAACGCGGAAAGCTCGCTTCGGAATACAACCAAAAAGGCTCTCTGAAAAAGGGATATTTTTCGACACGATTATATTGATATTTCATATACAACATGCATGAGCCTCTATTGTTTCTTCTGCATTTTTGGAATATACGAATATTTAATAATTAATATTTAATACTCTGACTACACGGGGTCTTTTGAATATCCGATCTTCACTGGATTTTACCCTTGAGTGAATAGAGGACAAAGGAAATTCGTTATTATTTCAGATTTTAATTTTCAAAAATATGAACTTATTTTCATTAACACAACTCGGAATTTTTCAGCCAGAAAATTGATGGTGGTAGAATCTATTCAATTTTCGGATACACTTGCATTTATGGGTGCAATTATTCGAAACAGTTCAGAGAATAAAATGGAGTAGCGTCGTCAATTAATTAATCTTAAAACGTCTACAACGATAATTTCATTTCATTTAAATTTGTTTTCATTTAATTTATTATTGTTTTTCTTTTATATCATAGTTGAACCTTTGAGAGCCGTTCTTCTGTTCATATTCTACGGAATGCCTCTTCTTCAGCTACTGGTTTTCCGCGCTTTGAAAACGGAGTTATTTTTGCCATAGTATTCCCCTAACATGAAGCGTGTATTTTAAGCCGAAGCTGGCTCTCCAGAGAGGAAAACGGATTACCTAACGTTATCCGACGTTTTCAAAGAGAAACGAACTGAAACAGACGATCGCATGCAGCAAAAAGAGAGCAGGGATTCCTTTTGATTCCGAAGGTTACTTGAAAGTACGATTGTTGCGCGTTGGAAAGAATGTGCAAATATTTGATAGAATATTTATACAACTTTGTTCGGCTGCCGCATTCCTTTTGTTCCAGGTTTGACGGGGATAATTGTTTTACGATTTTTGTCTCCAAAAGCATCTCCTTATAACGGATCTTTTTCTTTTTATCTTCGCTCCAGAGAAAACATTGTTCGAAAATTTATGAGGAGATTTACACAGTATAAACAGCTCTCTCGCCTTCAGGATTTTCAAGTAAAAATACAATTTCAGTTGAGGAGGACCATTAGAAGTTCAGTTGGAAGGAGGACGGCAAGACAAAAGGAGAGGGGATGAGGGTCCTCAGAGTTGAATTGTTATTTGTCTTGAAGCTTGAATGAGTCCGCTAACAACCAACAAACGTGCATCGGTCTATAAAAAAATGTATTTGGTTCCAAAAAAAGTCTTTGGTTTATTATTGAATTATAAACCAAAGACATTTTTTTGAAACCAAAGACATTTTCTTAGACTTTTTTTGGGCGAGTACAATGGTTTATTATTAAATAATTAACCATTGTACTCGCCCAAAAAATGCCCCCCACCCCTTCCAAATTTCGAATTTACATTTCAAGGCACGTGTAGATTCCAAATATCCAATTTAAAAAAAATCTATCCATCCGCCGGGGTACGCCGTTCTTGAAATTCACACCGAAAATCAATTTTGGCCTAGCGATGGTTCAATTCGTTAACCAAATCGTTAGGTACCTCAAATCAAGGGTATTCTTGGGGGTTTTGTGGGGGGAAAATACATATTATGTTCCAACGTTTATCAAACAAAGGTGTATATTTTATATCAATTTTACAGATTTTTGGGCGCTGAATCGAATGAGGCCATAACGGTGTCAATAGCTTTATTGGTTCCCAACTTATCGCAGCTTTCTGTAGAATTTTCGAGATTTCAAAAATTTGGCTATTACTAACTGTGTATAACTTAAGAATTTTTGGAGCTATAAAAATCGTTCTATACTTGTTGTAAAGGGCGTGGCACGCTGGCGTGACTCACGCATTCGTGGAAGACGACCCGTGTGAACGATGTGTCGTGAGTTTGCCTCAGAAGCCTCCGGAAGCGTGGAGAGTCCACGACCGCTCACGCTCGATATCAAACGTGTTTGATTTTGAAGCGTGAACACGACAGTTGCCAACTACTTTCAACTAGGAGCTCGTTCATCGCGGTCGGCTTCGCAAGGAAAACTGAATCGTGAATGTGACTGTGTGTGAACAGCCCACGACACTCAGCTGGTTCACTGCCTATCCCCACTCCAGTCGTGAGCCAAGACAGTGAGTACGAAAGAGTGGCACGATTTCGTATTTTAGCCCCGTGGGAACGTAGCTTTACGGTCGTTAAACACTCTCTTCAAGAGTATTCCAAGGACAATAATTTAGCTTTCAGTAGGAAAATTATGAAAAACAAAAATAATCAAAAGTAGGATAGTTGCCAAGGAATTTTCCCTTATTGTTACCAATCCGTTGTTTGGGGGAAACGTTCACAAAAAATGTTCGGGATAGTTACTATAAAAAATGAACGGTCTTCTTAAGCCATCATGCAGCAAAGGAAAATGAACCAATATACAATCATTGGCTGCGTTTTCATTAACCAAAAATAGGGCGTTTTTTGCACTCACGGTGTTTTACTGCGGTGAAGAATGGCAAATTTGGTTACTTTGTAAATTCATGTCTCCAATAAAAACGACAACCCACGGTCAATTAGACGTATGTATGATTTTGCAAAGTAACCAAAACTCCGTCACCGTAGTAAAACGTCGATAAGTGCGAAAACTCCCTGTTACCAAAGCACCGATTTTATGTACCTGTTTTATATGTACTATATCGGTTCAAAATAACCGCTGCTCTCAGGTAGGTATCCACATCAGATTGGTTCGAGTTTAATGAAACGCTTTGTTGAGGCGAAGTTGTAATCAAATGGCTCAATTAGGAACGACGTATGTGGAAGAATGGGTTTGGAAGAGAAAAGCGGCAGGGTAAAGTAGACAGCTAGGGTGAATCGATTTCGATCTCCGGGCGCGGGTTGACGTTGCCAAGACGACCTGTACACTTCTTTGAGGCACCCGGGCGGTTTCGAGGTGAGGTCGATCAAAAATAAACACACCTGTTTACTTTTTGATCCGAACGGCCATCGGATCAAGACCGGACTGGACTTTTTCATTTTGAAATCTAATATGAAGCCGGTCATATTGATTAGTACGTAGGTGATTAGTTCTGCCCGACGAATTATTAGCGTAACCGTCCGCTTCGAAGACTTCCGCGAAGTGCAAATATATGTTTCTGACCACTAATCCAGACTATGATTTTTTCCATTCCTCCCTAACTAGCATCAAAAAGACAGTGAACAATTCCCCATTCATTTTTTATTGATAAATGTGTACTCTTCTTTTTTTCTTTCTTTTTCTTTTGCATTGTTTTTACCTTCATGTTATGGATAACCTCCATAGTAATGCAATTGGGCTGGCCCGTTAATATACAAATAAACAAATAATTGGGAGAGACAAGGCGGAGATGGTCTTATCTAGGAGAAGATCTATTTTATCATCTCAATTTTCTCTCTATCTCTCTTAATTTTTTTTAATCTCTTTTTTAGATTTTTTTTTTCATTCCACGTTATTTTTTGAACCATTTGAATTATTTTGACTTTGACTGTAAAAATTTTGAAAAATAGGAAGAGCTCCTTTTCGTTATTTACGATATCCAACAACGTTCGTATTTAGAATGCTTACGGGCCAATTCTTCGGCCTTGGGTCCCCTGACTAGTTTTTCAATAACAGTTGTAATTTACTAACTTGGCGTCCTTTGAGTTTTTGATTTTATAGTTCTTCGCTTGGTTGTCGTCGCATCTATTGTCGTAGAGGGGTTGTGAGGGGGAGAAAAACTAGGCGACTTATTCTCCAGGTTTTTAATGGCTGGCCGAGCACTTTCGCCCATTCGGGCATCCTCAGGGCGACGTGGAACCATGAGGTCCACAGCCCATAGGCTGTGGACCTCATGGTTCCACGTCGCCCTGAGGATGCCCGAATGGGCGAAAGTGCTCGGCCAGCCATTAAAAACCTGGAGAATAAGTCGCCTAGTTTTTCTCCCCCTCACAACCCCTCTACGATTTTATAATTGTTTATACCAGTTATCGACTTGAATATGGAAGTGCTGTGTGATCTATCACACCACTGGTTTTACTTGGCTCTGATTTCACATTCACGCAGAAAACCTTTGTTGATGATTTGATTTTTGAAATTATTGTTTGAGATTAGTTGAGCGAGGGAAGCTTGACTCGGTTTTTATCCCATTGTTGTAAATATAGGATGACTACACTGCTGGCAACCGTTCTAGGAAATGTTACAGTTCGTAAAGGGCCATTTATCGATCGAATTATCAAAACACGTTTCATAACTCGGAGGTAGTCCAGGAATACACAGCTGATATGCAGATAAATATAACTTGTTTCGAACACAACCCCTTATTAAGTCGACTTCTCTTCGACTACCTCGTATTGGGGAAAAGCTCAAGTGGTCCGCACGCTAATTGAGACCAGCAGAGTAATTAGAGCGTCCCTTTTACCAACAATGAACAAGTTTTGCCTTGCTTGTTTACCGAGATTAACTTCGAAGGCTGTGAGACCTTTTATCGTTGACACACGTATGTATCTTCTAGCTATCAGCCGTACTGTTAAGATAATCTTATAACTTCCTCTCGAACGAGTTGTTCACGCTTGAAAATTGGCGTTCAACCGAGTTAGAGACCTTTCCGCTTTTGACGCCCTCGAGTATTCTAAGCTTCTGTATAACTTTGTGTTACCTACCTAACTATGCTCCGTGACAAGCCTCGGTCGCGCCACTCTCGCTAACTAAATTTCACTCAAGTTTCTAAGTGTCGTCTGTGCAGCCGACTCAATAGTTCAACACGGCAATACAACATGCGAAGATGTTTGCAATACTTGTTGGCATATACTTGATGTAGATCATGTCAACTTTAGTCGAAAGGTTGTGGGCAAAGTTTTATTAATAGCTTTTTGTTCGAAATTTCATATTCAACATCATTCATTTTAAGTTGAAGGTGTTTTTACTAATATATTGTGTTGCGACTTTTTGGTTTCTTATTCAATAAGTATAGTATTGTTCAATAGTATTGTTATTATCGTAGTTTCCCTTACGAGTATGTTGTAGGTGGAAACGTTCACGGTTGTCCGGAATAGTTACTTAATAATTAAATAGTTAAATCATAACTGAGGGTAATGAATAATAAATTGGCAGCGTTAATTGGAACATTTCGGTTTGCTGATAATTTCTGCCATTGATTAATACTATAATAATAATTTAATATTAACTTTTTCCTAAGCAGAAATTATTTTTCAGCTAAATTGGTGAGTGTGGCGTTCGGAAAATGGGTATAGTTCGGACGATCCATCGTCAACGTTTGTATTATTGTAAGAATACGATATTTCAGAACGGTTCCAACGCGCGGATCGGGATACGGAGAGAACATGAAAACGAATCAGTTTCTCACAACAAGTTGCCAACTCCCATTTGACGAGATGGGCGAGATCGAAGGAAAACTTCGGAACGACTTACGGTTTCGGCGGGAGCTTGACCAGCCAAGAAATTTATTATAGTTGGCTTTCAGAGGGGATTGTTCCAAAATTTTATCTCATTTGTAGCGCTGAATAATAGGGTAATAATAGATTTTTTTTAAATTGTTTTCGAATTGTTTAGTTTTATTCCTTTGTGTATTCTAATCTTGTAGAAAACGAAGTCAAATTTGAACATCCTTTTCGAAACTTTTTCGACGTTGAAGTTAATTATTGACATTTTTTGTCACGTGACGCTTAGTCAGATTTTTGAGCCAGGTATCCAATTTATTTCGCTCTAAAACCCATTTACGTACCTAACTTCTGGAAATGTGTATAACGAGATTGGCTGTGAATATGAATTTTCCGGAACGCTCAACCATTATGTAATATTCTCCGACAAATAATTCCTTCCATCTTGACTTCAAGTCACGTAACTTCCCGTGAATTCGACCTAGCTACATTTTTCTCCTCTTTTTGTCCCCATTGCTTCTTCTGGCAACAACGAAAAGGCGCAAGAACGTTCGCGACATAATTCAATCATCGGATTTTCCAAGGTCTTTCATCAGCCTGGTTCTGTAGAGCGTGATCGAGTCTATTCTTGACTTTGAGGTCGAACGTAGGTTCTATCGGAAGTCATGAAAAAGCCGGTGGATGAAATAAAGTTGATTAAGAAGGGTTTAGTTCGGTGACGAGAGGAGCAGGTGATATTTGAGAAAGAAGTAAGCAATCAATAATGCATCCAGAGAAGAAGGTCTTTTATTTTAAGTGTAATGAATCGTTCGATTTAAAAATTATCATTAAACAAACCATGGTGTGCATAGATCACACAGTACTTCCATGTTTGAGTCGGAAGACAGGTATAAAATCGAGAAACTCGTTCAAAGGCCGCAACATTAGTTCTCTACGGTGTTGTTGTTAAAAAAATCTAGCCAGGAAACCTGAAACCCGAAAAATGCACGAATTAGGTTAATGACGCGGAGTATGGTGTAAGTGAGCCTGAAGTCACAAAACATGTTTTGTGTATTGGGATGTCCAAAAAGAACGAAAATACGAATCAGGCGTAAGTAAGGTGTGTGAGCCAAACGATGAAAATCAAGCACCATCTGCTTGTAATAACAAACATTTAAAGAAGTTAACCGTTCAAAAATATAGACTGTCGTAGCCTGTAGTTCAATTAAAAAATTAATAAATAAAAATTCAATTAGAGCTAATTTGGCACATTGAAAACGAGAACATTTTTTAAAGATTTCATTGAGAATGAAATTAATGAAAATACATTTTTCACGGAGATGTGACGATTTCTGTAATTTTTTACCACACATGGACAGAAGGATACGCGGAGTTATTCAGAAAGTGCTTCCGAGTATATTACTATTAAAATTTCTTCAAAATTCACCTCTATTCCGAATTCGACTTTTTAAACTATCACAAAACTCCAATTTACTACGTGAACATGGAAGTATAACGCGAAAATTGCGGTAAAAAATTATTCTAGTTTCCTCACTGCCCATTGCTCGTTTTAAGTTATATTTTTAAGAGTTTTGATTAAAAATAAAGTCGCTCCGATTCGATGAACTGAAATATGTTACTGAATACGAAGTAGGATGCTGCTTTGAATTTAATCTATCAAGGGCTCCAAGCTTTGTATTTCTGTATTCTGTATATGACTTGCTTATATATGTAATTTCGAACCTCGGAGCCATCCGAGCAATACGATGTTGGCTTATTCGATATTTATGCTTGTTTCAACTCTATGCACTAGTGGGCAGTGCTATACAAGATAATATTCAACTATGTTATATGAGAGTTGGCCCTTAGTATACTTGGGGTCAGCCAGGCCGAGCAAGAAAATGGAACGAGAGAACGCGTTTCAAGTCTAGTCGCAGTGAATAAATCATTAGGAGCTTTTTCATGGCCCGAGCTACTCGGATTTCCTCACATGGGGATATTTTTTCCACGCTTCGCGGCTTACGAAGCCCCTCAAAGTCTGAACTTGAGTATTTCCCACCGAGGGATAATCTCTGACAATTCTTACTTGATCTGTCATTGCTTTCAAGAAACCCAATGGAATCGAAGGTGACGTTGAATGCCTTAATGGACCATTACGTGCTTTATAATTCATCGAGCTTTGAAACGTCAAACATGGCGTTCTAACCGATGTCCTCGAGCGTTTGCCAAATCTCCTGCAGAGAATTAGGTCAAGTAAATTTAAATACCGATGTTACCCGGATGTATAGATTATGTTCTAGATTATGCTCAAGGAATTTTGGACCATTTCTGCCTACCAGCGCCCACGGAACGTTATTTTAAAAAAAAAGGATAAAAAGTAAAGTACCTACAGTAATAAAAAATTACTCACATTAATAGACAAAGATTTGTTCCAGCAGATATGTCCCAGTTGTTTCCAGCTTTGATTTTCGATGTGATTTCGAAAAAGTTGAAAAACACATTCGATGGGACTTTTTCCGGTTTATTAAAGAGGAAGAGATCGGAGGGCCAGATTACATATTTTCTCATGGCCAAGGACGTCAAAAATACCCGGAGCGGAGCAGCGCTAATTTGTAGCTGATGTAGCATAATGAGCTTCAAGGACAGCGTTAATTAACAGATTTTGAAAGGCGTTGCTGTCATCTCGGGTTTCATCTAACAAGAAAATTATAAACGGGCCGAAAATTGGAAAATCCTGCGCTCCTGTTAAATCTTAACAGGATTTTATTCAAGCGCAAATCAACAAGAAATCCTGCGGTTCACATCGTGAAGTTATTTTCGACGAGTTGAAGTCGTGCGGTTTTAATTTGCTCAACGAGTAGATAAACATCCGTGATGATAGAATGTGTTTTTACTACTACCTATCAATTGGTTCCTATAATCAGAAAGCCTTAAGTAGATATATTCGTGCTCAGTATCCAAACGACCAAGCCACTGTGCTAATGATTGTACAGTGAATTATTATTATTATTTTGCTTCAATGATAATTTAAGAAGACAATCCACTTGTGACAGTAATTATCCCGAGCATTTGTGAACGCTTCCACCAAACAACGGATTGGTAACTATAATGGAAAACTCCTTAGCAACTATCGTAATTTTATTTATTTTTATTTTTCATAATTTTCTAATTAAAGACTAAATTATTTGCCTAACGATACTGCTGAAGAGAGTGTTTGACGACTGTTCCAACTAGTATAAAACCACTTTTATAGCACCAAATATTATCAAGTTACCTCATACCCAATATCAGAAAAACTCAAAAATTCTACACAAAAGCTGAAATTACTTGGAAACCATTAAAACTATCTGCACTTTTACGATCGCATTCGATTTAGCGTCTAGAAATCGATACCATTTACAATTTTTTCTCTCCCAAAAATACCCATAACATCGAGCTAGCGATTTGACTAGAGTTGAGCCATTGTCTGACCAAGAATGATTATTGTTGATAATTTCAAGAATTTACCTGTTATAGTATCGCCAGAAAAGTGATCTGACGGATACAATTTTACTATTTTTTATATTGGACACACGCTTTGTCACGTAAAATATCACATTTTTAGGGGTGTAGAAACATTTTTTCCTGGGCGATTACAATGGTTTATTATTGTATAATAAACCAAAAGGCCCACTTTAATCGAAAAAAATTTACTCTCTTTTTGCAGCCGTGAAATCAAATAGAATTGATTACAGTGGGAAATACAGCGTGGGCGTTCAGGTTTGCATTTTTATAAACACGGGGGAACGTTAACGTTGTATTTTGTCCTTTGGCGTACCAACATTTGCATTTCGCACTCTCAGTATAGGTCCCTGTGGTCGAGGAAGGCTAAGAATTGATATAGTGTCTCGGTGTCTCTTGAATCCCTTGCGAGATAGAAAACAGAGAGAATACCAAGTATAAGTCATCGCTCGCTATCCCATTTATTCGAAGAAATACGTCGGTCTGAAGCATCGTATTTTCGAATTCCCTACTACGCTGAGCCAGCGGATTATATAATCTAAGAACCTATCGGTGGATAATATAAAGCCAAATACATTTACAAAACACCTTGTTATTCGTATTTTTATACTCCTTCGGGTCAAATACCTTTTCAAGTTGAAATTTGTCTGTCGCCCCGACGAGCCATTCATTTCGTTTTTTTATTTGCTCACATTTCCGTTTGTTCTCTTGTTTCGCAAACGAATAAATGGCGATGGAAAGAAAGGCAATGAAAAATTGCTCGGCCAATCTGTCCGAGCTGGGCTCTTGCATCGCAGAGTAATTGAGACTATTCATCTTTCCTTCCAGGGTTTTGGCTTCGCTCCCGATGCTGGAAGAGATTCGTTGATAGGTTTCAAAATGTGTTTTTCCCTAGAAAGGACGTTATGAAAGGAAAAATTGGCCAGATTACTTTTTTTGAAAATACGTGGCAAATATTGTTCGTATTTAATAATATTCAACATTAGACTATCGTGATCGCCCAAGAAAATATCTGTACCCCCTCCAGCGTATGAAATTCGAATATAAAATAAATTACAGTCTTTTATTCGAAGAACAATAACTAACTATTGTTGATTCGACTCCGTTGGCTTCCACTTCAACCAATAAATTATTAACCATCAATTTGAGTGTTTTCATTTACCGGCCCCCGGCTTCGTCACAATAACAATTAAAACAGAAATCGACCATCGAATCGACCGCGAGCTTTCTCGAATGTATTCGTATTCAGTGAGCAGCATAATTTCATCACTGTATTTGTGAAAGCACTTTATAAAACGAACGCACTTAGGTGATTGAATATTGAATTTCGTGTGATTTCAGGTGTTTGGATTGCGCATTGCAGAAACAAAATAGTAGTGATGTAGCACTAGACGACACCATGACTCAACTGAGCTGGAGCGACGTCGAGGAATGGCTGGATACTCATCCGGACGCTTTCCAGGTCAAATCTCATAATACGCTGAGTTTTTTTTTTTAAATATTTTTCCAAATTTTCCTTGTCCCTTTGTTACGATTCTAGGAACCTTCCAGAATCGGGCTTTGTCAGTAGGAGGTATATGGCTGAATTCATGCTTTAAACATAACAACTTTAGTGGCTCAAAGGAGTCGCTCATGCATCGGTAAAGACAAATAGTAGAAATGATTTTATACGAGGAAAAAATGCGATTTCCATTCGTTCAAAAACCATCAATACTAAAATACTTTGTCTTTCCATACCTCTCTGAACATTGGTGCTGAATAGAACAAAGAAACTATAATGTCGAATCTCGCCAATCAAACGCCTGTTTTTAGTCGAGGAAAGTCCATTCGAAATTCTCAAAGCTCAGTTTGCTGACGCCTTCAAAAGCAAACATTTACTTACTTGAGCCAACTATCATCCCGATTCTTTATCTACTTGACTCGCTAGTACAACCTTACTCGTACAATTGTTCGACAACGCCTGTACGCTTACCAATACTTCGGCGCAGGGGCCCTGACCCAGAAAAGCTTTCTGTATAGTATTCGGTGCAAACGGTCGCCTTAAGGATTTCCTTTCTTCGACAGAAGAGTTTGAAGTGCACTTCAAATCTGTAAGAGAGAAAAAACTCTCTTAAGTCCTTGAAGTTCAACAAACTCAAGCCGTTCAAACGTTATTCGCGATCTCTCTATTGGAAAAATTCAATCAGCGTAAGATAAGCGCTCGCTGATAAACGTTGACGTTTAATCCTCGATGTTTTAAAAGGAAGTCGTCAAATAAAAAAATTAATTACTCTCGAAGCGGCCTGAATTCAGTGATTAAATTGGTATTCAGGCCAAATAAATTTCAATATCTTAAGTAAATAAGAGCCCTCGTCAGATTCAAACGTTCGGTCTCACGCCCACGTAGGACCGGTCGCAAAAACGCTTCCAATTAAGCCCAAGTTACGTGAATTGCAAAGTTATAAGTTTCAATATCGTTCGCCCTGTGGAACTTCGTGTAAACAGTGTTCGCCCAATTTCCCACGCCGCCCCTCGGTCGAACATCTTTCTGGAAGGAGAAGTTAGGCAATAATTTAATTTGCAAGTTTTGGCGCATGCACTTGCTCTTATTAGGCTGCTCAAGACGCAATACTCAATAGAGCCATCGCATGATGAATAGATTAGTCTTAACACTGAATTTCAATCGAGTACCTGCGTCGACAAATGTATTTTTCATGGGGAGAGAAGAGTCTGGAGAACTCGGTTACCCGAAGATCTAATAGAATGAATAGTCGAAACTAGCGAATGATTTTCATATTGACATCATTTTACTGTAGAATTGTATAATGGAACATATTTTTATTGAAAATGATCGAATAAAAAATTGATGGATATTAAATATCGTTAGAGAAACCGAGGACGTTTTTGAAGAAAACAGATTATATTGCGAAGACATTTCACTCAGAAAAATCTTTGTACCAAGTGTCTGCGTGTCTGTGGTCGAAAAGTGACAAAAATTGCCGTATATTATCTCAGTGAGAAAATTAATGAAATTTCTAGTAAGTGTTTTCCAAGTGGGTGTGCAAAATTAGCCTTTTCCGGATGTAGGATAACACACAGCACTTCCGAAATATGTCTGAAGTTTTTACTATTTTAATTTACTAGCCTTAAGAGTCCATATTTTTCGACGGTTGAAATCTTAAATGTATGGGGTTGTGAGGGGGAGAAAAACTAGGCGACTCATTCTCCATTGCCTGGCCAAGCATTTTCGCCCATTCGGGCATCTTCAGGGCAACGTGGAGCCATAGGGTCCAAGCTTAAAATGTTTGTTATAACAAGCAGATGACGCTCGATCTTTATAAATTGGCTCACTCACCGTAATTCCACGGTATGAACTTTTTCGCTCTTTCAATAGCGTGTATATTTTAATTTAATTTTTCTAGGCCGCAAAAATCGATGTATTTGAACGTTTAAGGTCTTGAAATGCTTATTACGGTGAGTGAATGGCGCCTATTTTTAACGCCTGGATCACACACCGTACTTTCGCACTTTTAAATTATTAGGAGCGTTTTTCGGGTTTTGGATTTCTGGCTAGTTTTTGGCTGGGTTGCATTTGAAGGAGCTTCTGGATCTTATAATTGGTGATACCTCTCTGCCGACTCAAATATGGAAGTGCTGTGTAATCTATGCACACCTATGCCATTTATGTTGGAGCGATGGTAATGTGGAGTCAAGTTTTCCACTCGACTATCTCCAATTATCCAAATCATTTTAAACAATTTTTCATGTTAGTAGTATTAATAGGCTGTCTGGTGGACATCGGCGTTATTTCTCCTAATCGATTCGGCTACGAATATAATTTCTGTGCTGTACAATCGTACCATATAACTATTTCAAATTAATTTTCGTATTCCTGCAAAGAGAGCTGAGGAAACCTAATTCTGCATCAGACAACTAATTCTGAAAATCTAGCAAAAATTCTTTGTTTTAGGACTATTTCTTGAAGAAAATCGAACTAAGCGGCATCAACGAATGGCTGGTGACGCACGGTTTCCTCACGATCCAGGATTACACGAGGCGTGGATCGGACGAGCCGCCTTCGCCTCAGGATCTGTCTCAGCATCGCAGGTCCATTTCGAAGAAATGTCTGCGACACGAGTTCGCCAGAGCTAAATCCAGGTCCGTACGCCCGTTAATTGAACCTTGAAGTAGCTTTTCTTAACACTGCTTTTTCAACGATGCTCAACAATGACGCAAAGTTCATAAGTACAATAAAAAGACTGCGAGTCAGAAGATTCAGATAATATGGGTCGTTGAGTTATTACCAACGCGAACAGCCTCTGAATAAAAAATAACCGAAATTAAATTAAAATTAATTAAATGTTGACGTTTTCTTCGTGAAATACTTCCAGACTCCTGCTAAGAAGGATTAGTGATGGGTTTGTGGCGCAAGTCTCTTGTAGAAAAATGTTTCCAGTAAACGGAGATTCTTAATGTTTCAAAGCGCTTAGCTTGAACGTGAATATTTCATTGTTTTTTAGGTCGTTTTTCAGAACGAGCGATTTCATCGTGGGGCCACCTCGTGAAATTGTCACGTCCAGAAGATCGAGTCTCATCGACATGAGAAAGTGAGTGGACATTTTTTAATTCTATACGATTATTTTCGGTTTGTTTCTGATACCATCGCCCGTTTTTCAGATACTGCTCGTTGCCGCCCAATTCTGTCCACATGCTTTCTCTGTTGATCGAGTCGAAAGTTCGCCTTCCGGCGACGGAGCCGACGACTTCGCGCGCTGTTAAGCGTGAAATGCTCCGGACGACAGGCGAAAGAGATTTTTTCCTGTCGGCCGTCCGCGACATAGCAACTGATCTCGACTTGAAATCTTTGTCGTTCAAGATCGTCGACAATTTGGCTGTTCTACTCGATGTTGACGGGTCGTCACTTTTTCTTGTCGAAGGCCCGCGCAACAAAAGGGTGCTCGTATCTAAGGTTAGTAAAAAAAAATAAAAATAAAAAAAATAAATAAAAAAAAAAGCGCTGCAAATGGTTATATTCTTTCGCTTCAATAATGATTTAAGATGACTATCCATTCGTGATAGAAATTATTCCGAACATTATTTGGGAACGTTCTCTCCGAAAAACAGATTGGTAACTAAAGAGGAAAACTCCGTAGCAACTGTTGTAATTTTAATCATTTTTAATTTTCTTAATTTCCAAATAAAAAGCTAAATTTTAAGCATAACGGTGCAGTTGAAGAAAGTGATTGGCGACCATTCCAACGAGTATAGAACGACTTTAATAGCTCCAAGAACTATCGAGTTATGCCAAATTTCTGAAAATCCCAAATTCGAAACAAAAGCTGCGACAACTCAAGAACCAATAAAGTTATTGACCGCGCAATGGTCTCATTCGATTCAGTGTCCAAAAATCTATAGAAATTGATATAAAATACACGTTTTTCTGAAAAACGATAGAAAATATGAATTTTCTCCCCCTCAAAACGCCTCAAAAATACCCTTAAAATTGAGGTAGCGATTTGGCTAAAGAATTGAGCCACTGTCCGGCTAAGATTGATTATTAGTGAAAATTTCAAGAATTTAGCTTTTAAAGTTATTAGTTATTATTCAGTAATAAACCAAAAATTCAACCTCACTACTAGGAACAATGTGAAGTCACAAGTGTTCATTCAAGTCTGAAATTAACCCGAATGAATGTTCATAGAGGAGAGCTATTCCTTTATTCAATTGTATTTCCTCGTTTCACTCTTTCCATTTTTTCGCCGATCGGCCACCACAAAACTCAAAGGGTACAATCACGATGTTGACTAACTGGTCACCGAATGCGAGTTTCATTGTGGTTCTCCCTCAAGGCACAGCTCGCATGTGTACACGAGCGATGAATGCCCAATCGGGTCTGGCTTTCGCGCTCCACGAAATTGTATAGACAGTCGAGCACTTCCATCGCCGCTTATTACGAAATCCCATTCGGCATGCAGGGACGACAATCAACGTGTATCAAAAGGTCTCCAAACACCGACTCGGTGGTTTGTTTTGCACTGTTTAACCGCCACCGTGAGACACAGTGGCCAGACAAACTGTGGGAATACGTTAGAATGAATGCCTGGCTGCGATAGCTTGTTTGTTAAAACAAAATATATTCACAAGGATGAAAAACTCTGCAAATGATTGTACAGTGGGTTAAAATTCGCTTAAATAATAACATAAAAAATAAATAAAAACATGGCGACTTGTTCTCCTGCTTTTTATTAGCCTGCCAAGCACTTTCGCCCCTTTGGGCATCATCAGGGCTTCGTAGCACCATTACAAGGTATCTACTGGGCCGTACGAAGTGCTTGGCAGGCTAATAAAAAGCAGGAGAACAAGTCGCCATGTTTTTCTCCCCCTCAATCCCAACAGCGAAGAAAGATCGATGCGACAAAACAACAGCGATTAAATTATAATTTAATAAGACCATCCATTTGTGATAATAACTATCCCGAACATTTGCAAAGAACGGATTGGTTAAGGAATGACTCCTTAACAACTATGGTCATTTTAATTCTTTTTTATTTTTCCTAGCTATCAAATCAAAAGCTAAATAATAAGCCTAAAGACACAGCTGAAGAGAGAGTTACACGATCGTTCCAACGAGCATCTTTTGATAACAATTTTTATTGCTCCCAAAATTCTCGAGTTATTCGAGAAAAACACGAAAATTGTACGTTCAAAAATTTACAGAAATTGACACAAAACACACCTTTTTCTGAAAAACGTTGAAAAAGATCATCCGAAACCCCCCGAAATTGAAGTACCGATTTGGTTGAATAATTGAGCCATTTTCAGAACAAAAAAGATTTTTGGTGAAAATTTCTACAATTTAGCTATTATAGTTTCGTAAGAAACCGTTGACGGCGTAAGGACAGAATTTTTTCCATTAGATATTCGGATTCTACATGCTTGAAACGTAAAATATCAAACTTTTTGGAGAGCTTGAGAAAATAATTCTTGGCTATTTCAACGGGCCATTATTGAATAATAAACCGAAATAACCGAATTAAGTTCCGATGAACTTTTTTTCTATTTTATGGCAAAGTCATGAATTAGACGTGCAGATCAGGTAAATTGTTTATTCCTATTTCTGATAAAAACAGGTATCGAAATTCATATTTCCACGATTTTTCACATTTTCTGTTTCAAACAAGCGATGCTTGAATCTCAAAAAAATTGCAGGTCTTTGATATACACTGCGGTGCAGGGAAGTTCCTTTTACCTGCAAATGGCGGTGCATCTGGCGACGATGAAATCCAGGTGCCCTGGGGAGTTGGAATCCTCGGTCATGTAGCCGAAACTGGAGAAACCGTTAATCTTCAAGTTGCCTGCGAGGTGAGCAGCTGGATTATAGGCGTTCAATGATTCTGGAGGGTTAAGCTAACAAATATTCCAATCCCGCTCGAGGGAAATCATTTTTTTGTCATCATCTTATTTACTGCAGGATCCTCGTTTCGACGACGAAGTGGACCGAATCACCGGTTATCACACCGAATCTCTCTTGTGCATGGCCGTCCGCAGCGCCAGCGATGAAATAATTGCTGTTGCACAGGTTGTCAACAAAAATCCGGACAAAGACGACGGCCATTTCACTTGTAAGGATGAAAAGGTGAGGTTTGTTTCTCAGAAAGTAACCAAAAAAAAAATTGAGATGGAGATGAGAAGGCTAACTCAAACACGATTTTTTTGGTGAAATCCACGATTAGTAGATCACATCAGTTATAGTCATATCAATGTCAATAAAATTTCTCCATATTATTCAGCGTTATTTGCTTTATTACGCAGCATATGATTAAACTTGCTCGTTTGGAACCAGCTCCAATGGACGTAATTACACTCACACAAAGTACGAGTATTATCCATAGAGACATGGGTTAATATATTTTATTCAATCTGTTCAAAGATATTTATAAATTTATAAATATATTTATTAGTAAAGTTTGTTTACTAATAAATATCTCTCAATAAATTGAATAAAATAATAATAAGTATTTATAAATTATTTAGAGATAACATTAATAATAATCTGTAGCGAGATGGATAGATATTTATAAATAATTAATATTTATTTCTATCCATAGAGAGATCGATAGTAATAGTACTTGAAATGCAGAACTGGCATTTTTTGTATCCCTAACAATTTTTCTAAAAAAATAATTATTTAATACCTATTGATTTCAGGTGTTCGAAACCTATTTGCAATTCGTTGGCATTGCATTGACAAACGCGCAAATCGTCGAAACGTCGAGAATGGAATACGAAAGGAACAGAGTTAGTACCGAAGGCTGAGAAATTTAATAACGAACGAACAATTTTGATAAATGATGTTGAAAATTGAGACGGCTCCCTTTCGTTTCAGAACTTGCTCGAAGTGGTTCACGATCTATTCGAAGAGCAAACGTCGCTTGAAAAGGTCGTTCTCAAGATTATGCAACGAGCTCAACGGCTTCTTAAATGCGAAAGAGCTGCAGTGTTGCTCGTCGATGAAAACTCGCTAGATGTAAGTAAATATATAACATTCTTCTCAAATTTTGAAGAAAATAATATTATCAATCTTAAAGCATGCAAGGACTTTTAACTTGTTTATTACCCTCGCATGAACGATGTGACCTGAAAAAATAAATCTTCGAATTTCTTCTGTCACAGAAAGTCAAGTTCACGAAGCTTTTCGAGCTGAACTCGCCTGCTAATAGGTACAAGACCTCTAATAACAAGTAAGGACCTGCTTGAAAATGTTTGATAATTATTTCAATATATCGAAAAAGATTTCAATTGAATGACAAACATTTTAATCATTGAAAAATATTCTAATTGAATGAAAAATAGTCTAACTGATTGAAAAATAATTCAATTGATTGACAAACATTTTCATCTATAGAAAAACATTCTCATTGAATGAAAAATATTTTAATCTAATGGAAAATATTCTAAGTGAATAAAATATTTTTAACTAACTAACAGGGGGAACAATTTTCAATCAGCTGAAATTGTTGTTATCAATGTTGTTCTTCCTGAATTCGACGATTGCAAAATTTTGTAATTTCCGCGTTTGTAAAAAATGTTAAGTTATTTTCTACAATCACCCTTTTTATAGCAGTTACCACGTATACAAGGATTATTTCTTCGAAACAATTCCACTTGAGCCTACTTTTTGAATTGCGAAGGACGGGATGCCAAGCTGCTGAATAGTATTGATAAAGTGTTGATAAAGCACTGCAATCAATCACGTGCAAAGCACGTCGTTTCACAAACTTCGTTTGATATCCGCTGAAGGATGAAATCTTGTCATTCGAAAGAGATAATAACTTGTCGTGTCCATAAAGTGTCTTCAAAGTCCTTTGTGTTATGAATGAAGTAAAACTCTGAAGTTGTTAGGAGTTAGATGATGTAGTTCGATAGCGTTGATATCGCTTGATTACCCGCGACCCTCTCGAAACCAGAGAAGGTATATTCGCCTCCGCTTTTCATCCCAGACTGAACAAGCTATAATTGCTTCTTTGATAAAGAACGCGGAATATTTTCAGCCCAGTATATTCATCGGTAGTTTATATTCAAGTCTTTGAGTTTTAAAGCATTAAAGCCTCCCATTCAGCTGAAGGTTTTTTTTTAATCTACGGAGTTCGGTCGAGAAGAAGAGTTGTTTTACATTTTAAAAAATACTATTCCCAGGTAAAAAAATATTCTTTCGCCAACAATTGACATAACTAATGAAAAATGCTTTACATAAATGACCGTGATTTTATTTATTTTTCTTCTTTACTTATTATAATTTGCTTTTTTCGTCGTCGACCCAAAATCAAAGTAAAAGTAAAAATGTTGGAAGAACTTCGCCCTCCCCCAAGTTTTGATATGTGTATCTGTATATTTGTGACATGCATACAAGAATTTACCAAATTACCTTTCCTACAATAACATCGAAGATGAAAAATATTATTTCGATTACTAACTGTCACATTACAGCGTCAATAGCCTTGTTTCGACCGAAGGACAAACAAGGTCATCAAGACTCGGAGCACTGAATGCTCTAGGGCACGGCACTGTCGTCGCTGAACCTTGATTATAATAGTTGTGGGTGGGCAGGCTCTTAGCCTCAAGTAGACGTCTGCCAAGGCTAATTATGCTTTGATCAGAGCTGCATAATATATCTCGTCAACATCACAATTGCAACTGCAATATTCACTGAAACGTGATAAAAATATGTGTATAATAACAGTGATGAATATTTTAAGGAAAACATCCTATCTTAGATCACATCCTAATTGAAAACAATTTTCATCTTTCTCAGGATTCCCTTAATATAGCGAATTCATCCCTGAGTCCATTCATCCCTCAATACAGTGTCGAAAATAATGTTTGAATTTTCATCGAAAAATTACGAGTTTTTATATTCGAACGATAAATACAGCATACGTTTCAAAATAAAATTGAAGATACGTTACACGTTATACTCACTTAATTCATTATTAAACAGATTTTTTTTTTCATTAATTGCTCCTTTTATTTATTTATCATTTATTTTATTTTTTATTTATTTTTTTTTTTTTTATTTATTTATTTATTTTTTTTTTTGTAGAAAGAAAGTGCAATGCGACGACTCGGTCGCTGACTACCTATTGAGTTTGGCAGAACGCGTTGCTGACTCAGGACAAGTTTTGAACGTGTCGGACTCGCAGAAGCCGAGCGGAGCGTACGCACTAGACGTCAACATCGTCAAACCAGTGGCTAACGTCAAAAGCCTCCTCGCCATGCCGATAAGGAACAGCTCGTACCAGATTATCGGTAAATTCAATTTCATAATTTTAAAAAATAATCAAATCAAATAAAAAATCAAATTTTGAGGGGTTTATAACATTTTTTTGTGCGATCAGAATGGTTTATTATTGAATATTAAACAAATAAACAAAGACAATTCTTAGACTAGTCTCATATCTTCCAAATACTATTCCTACTAAATAATCCTAGAGCTGCGGAAAAAATGTATCTGAACAGAAAAATGGAAAAATCAATAGCAAATGTTTCATTTTATAGCAATTTTCTTCTCTTACCTTAGTCAGTTTTTTTTATCGCTTTAGTTCTTTTACCGCTTTTATCGCATTTCATGAGAAAGTAGCTAATTGTGATTATTTTTTATTCGTAGAGCTTATCTTACCTCAATCAAACCTAATTCGGATCTCAATATTTAAAAGACCGACGAAGAAATTCGACGACAAGAAGAAGAAAAATATTTAAAAGGTTAAGCGCGTGTTTGGCGGTTCAACAGAACCAGAGATAAATATTGCGTAAAACAAGTTAAGTAGGCAGTTGAAAAATCGCATGAATTATTCATACGGAAAATATCTACTTAACGGCCATTTCCTTCGGAAGACGAGTCATATATATCTTCGTCAAGTGCCAAGTTCCCTTAGGCTTTTGAACAGGTAAGAACCGAAAGCATTTCTGCTCCACTTTGTATATTTCCTACCGTTCGAACTACCATTCAAGTTTCTTCTCGTCTCATTTCGTATTCATGACCGGGCCTACCAGGCAGTCGGCCGACCTCGAAAGATGGGCCAGTCTTTTGGAAAATAAATTACCAATATAACCCTGTCCTTACATGATTCGTCGACCCGAGCGCTTTGAATCAATTCCAATGGAGGGCAGGTTTACCGTGCACCAGGGGCTCAATTTTTTCAAGTATTTGCGTTTAACTGCTTTTTATATTTAAAAATTGAAATTATTCAACACAATTCTTTTGTTTTTAGCTGAGTGCTATCGTGATCTGATATTTTTCCTCTTAGGAACTTTGACGTGGAATTCGATTTATCAGTACCGACTTTGAATTTAAATATAACCGATCGTTTTAAATATCTTTTGATTTTTCAACTTCAACAAAAAAAGACCCAATTTTTATGAAAAAAACATTTTGTGATAAAAATTAGTTAAAATGATCAAGAATTGCCTATTTTTATGAATTGTTTAGCTACTTTCAACTCTCACGTAACTATATTTTTACTATTACACACCGTAGGATTTTAATGGTAGCTTATTCTCACCTCACAGTACCTAGAGTGAAAGTTCTCTTTTTAAAAATTTCCATGAAAAATAATTCGCTGAAAACTAGTCTATAAAATTAAAAAAATAAATTTAATTTTTCTGAAAAAAAATCAACGACGATAATTATTTTATTTCAATTTTCTGACCATGTGTCGATTTTTTTCAACTCTCCCAATTTTTTATTAGGAAAGATTCAGATAAATTGGTTTCTCCTCAAGTATACCTCACCTTCATGACTTCTAAGTCCCGTGGGTGGCTCTCGAAGCTTGAGAAATAAGATTTCTACCAATGACAGCCCATCGAGCGCAATCACGCCAGGTTTGTGAAAATTTTAATCGAAATCACCTTATTTTTCTGGTTACAGGTGTGGCGACGATTGTGAATAAAAACAACGGCCTCTCTTTTGATGAGAATGACGAACAGCTTTTCGAGGTAAATAAATTAGCGAATTCGAAAAATAAAATAAAACAAAAGTTACTATTGAATTATCAAGGAAAAATAAAATTTTATTCTACGGTAATGTTCACAGGCCTTCACAATATTCTGCGGGCTCGGTATTCACAACACAATTATGTACAGTGAGGTTGAAAAGGCTATGGCTCGACAAAAAGTCACAATCGAGGTGCGACCGATCAATTTCTAGCTTTTTTTTTAATTTCCATGTTTACGTAGTAAATGGAAGTATTGAGTTCGTCTGAAAATTCGAATTTGGAACCGAGGTCCTGTTGGAAGAAATTTTTATAGCACTATACTCAGAATCACTTTCTGATTTTTATCTAGAGGGTCACATTCAGTACTTCCGCGTTATTTGCATATTGGCTACATTTTGATTTTTATAGACCGCAAAAATGAATATATTTGAACACTGGGGGACTTGAAATTTTTCTATATGACAGCTGAATATCGCTTGATTTTTATTATTGGGTCGCATGCAGTACTTCATTGTAAAACGCATTTTATTTTTATATTATTCAACTCAATGATCCCAACTTATGGCTCCCGATAGTCTATTTGAATGAACATCCTCCAGAGTGTCATATAAATATTAACTCAAATAAGAGATATTCCCTTGAACCCTGAGAATGATCTTTGTCCCGAATATTCAACCCACGGATTCCCGGTTTAGAACTCAAAACCGTCGCTGTGCGGAGTCGTCTCTGTCTTCGGTTGGTTGAGGCGTTTAATTCGCACGGAGGAAGCTCAGTGAATAGCTAAGCGGGCGGCTTTGCCTGCTCAATTCTACTTGATTTCTCGAGGGAATTTTAATGAAGCTCTCCCACCTTGGATCGATTAAGAAAGCGAATCGGCGACATTTAATTGATTTCGTTGTAATAACGAGACATGTTTGAGAAGTAATCCTAACCGACTAATGATTTCATCAACAGGAAACGCTAACGAATACAATTCAATTACAGGTACTATCTTATCATTCGACAGCTTCGAGGAACGAAGTGGAAGCGTTAATGGTAAGCGTTCTTATTTCTCTTATGATCCAAGAGAATCGATGCAGATAAATAAAGCACCACGGAAACGTCGGGGCTCAATTTCGTAGATTAATATCCTGAAATTCAATTTTCATCGGCAAATTCTATTTTGTACATTTATATTGTAATTCCATTTCGTACATTTTTATTTTAATGTAGGAACGCCCCGTGCCCGCACCTGATGAACTGAACCTCTACTCGCTCTCTTTCGACGATTTTTCTCTTCAAGAAGATGAAATGGTGTTGGCCTCGATTTCCATGCTCGTTGAAATGGGCCTAGTCAAAAAATTCATGATTGAAAAAGATGTGAGTTTATGTATTTGAAATCAGCTTGTAATTATTTTTATATCACCGTTGGCTCTTACTAATGAGACTCTACTTTAGACCCTATACAGGTTTTTGATCACAGTTAGAAAAAACTACCGCGACGTACCCTATCACAATTGGAAACACGCCTTCAACGTAGCCCAAGTGATGTTCGCTATACTAATGGTCAGTATTGAAAATTAATTTTGATACAATATTTACTTCAAATCTGTACACTGAGCACAGTCGGTATCCGTTGACAGTGCCAGGTAAAAGAACGCAGATAAAATTTTGATAGGCTCGTAAGTTTAAAAGCAATGATTGCTTTGTCATAACTGCCCCATAAATAATAAAGATATTTTTTATAGGGCTGCGAAATGAAAAGCACGTTTACCGATCTAGAAGTGCTCGGTATGATGATTGGCTGCCTATGCCACGATTTGGACCATCGCGGCACCAACAATGCTTACCAGCAAAAGTAAATCATTCCCGCTATAAACTAAGCTTTTTTTATAGACTGCTGCTCTATACAAGAAAAAATATTGATAAACTTCCTATCTAACTTCTATCTAATCCTGAAACTGCACTATGATATTATTATTTGAAAATCCACCATTGAAAGTTGTGTAGCCCATAAACAATTTTAATTAATAATTAGGTAGGTATCATCAATTGTTTAGTTAGAGTCACCTAATTATTTGCTCATCGTTTTTTTCTTTCAAACGATTGCTAACTATGATTTAACAGTTAATTAGTTACCAACAATTTTTAGTCTTTTTGATTTCAATTATTTTGTTAGGTGATTAATTTTAATTAAATTTCCTGAAATCAAAAATGTTTGTTTTACAGAGCTGGTTCTGCTCTTGTATTACTGTATGGCACTACCAATACCATGGAACAGCATCACTTTAACCACGCAGTTATGATTTTGAGCAGTGAAGTACGTTCTTCTCCTCTTTATACGTTGGTTTACATGGAAAAAATTATCCAAAAGTAATGAGTGTAAAATTGATTTCCTCGTACCAAGTTTGAGTTAAATTTCGCAAAATAATTTCATTCTGCTTCTTTTTATGTATGAAATGTCCATTAACTAACTAGGAGTTTGATTCTTGCCATTTTTCCAGAGTTTGAACATCTTCCGATATTTATCACCTGAGAATTACTCGACTGTTATGAAAGTACTGAAACACAGCATACTTGCTACAGATCTCTCTTCGTATTTCCAGTACGATCAAATCCTTTTATTAATTGAACATTTGAGCAGGATAGTTTTCATCGCACACTGATGAATACTTGAAGGAATCCCTTTTTTTCTTCTTCAGGAATAGAAATAAATTCTTCAGCCTCGTTGAAGGCAAACAGTACTCTTGGGGTCAGGAAAGTGACAGAGAGCTATTAAGAGGAATGCTTATGACAGCTGCTGATTTGGGAGCATCATGCAAACCGTGGCCCGTTCAAGAACGAGTTGCTTCACTTGTGGCTACTGAGTTCTTATCGCAGGGAGACAAGGTGAGCCCTAATTATTTACTAACACCATAAGGTGTCAGTTAAAAATAATCAGCCTATTGGTTTACAGTCCTATAACCTAATGTTTGATTTTCCTGTCCCCATTGCCGCTTTTGTCTAGTTCTTCACCATGGACTCCTAATTAGCTCCACGGTTTTCCAATTTTGCGTTCGAACGACTGGTTTATTAAGAATTTGTAGTTTGCTGCGTAAAGAAGATAATTACAAAATAGTTTCCACCTTTGTAGGAGAGGGATGAGCTGCACATTGAGCCCGTGCCACTAATGGACAGGCACCGAGTTCACGAACTGCCCAAGCTTCAACTGAGCTGGATTCGGGACATTTGTCTTCCACTTTACCAAGTGAGCTCATCCATGAAAAACCACCGAGAAATTTATTTTCAATTTTTTCCAACTGAAAGTGAACATATCCGTACACTACAGCGGTTATTTAATTTAATTTTATTTTATTTTTTTATTACTCCTCAACTCATGCTAAATAATCCTACCAATTCAAGAATTCCGTTATATATACATAATTTTTAATTTGTTTACAGTCCTTGGGCCAAATGAATCCGAAACTGAACGTGATGACTGAAGGAGCATTGGAAAATATTTCCCATTGGGAACGAATAGCTGAGTCTGGCGGGGGCCTGTCACCTTCACCAGTTTGATAATTTGACAGAATTGTTTCCCCCATTCTGTCATCTTCTATAATGTCGAGTTGCCGCCAAAGTATGTAGAATGAGTATTTAAGAAAGGATAGAACGACGAACCGATGGGAAATTTTTCTTCCACGAGTCATCCAAATGTTAACCCGATCTTTATTGAATTACCCCAGTTTTTGCGGGCAGGTGTCGAACATGTTTGACTTTAAAGTATTTACAAATATCTGTGAATATTGTATGTATAGTATTTGTAAACGAATACATTGATGTATATATTGGAATAAAAAAAATTATTTAATGCTGAATTTAGCACTCCGATGTCAACCGAAATTTCAAATATTGATGTACCAAGGAATTTATTGGATTGCAATTATTTCAATTGGAATCGAAGTTCAAAATGTTTAATTAAATAATGTCATCCTACTGATGTTAGTGAACCGTGGCGGCTTAAAAAATATATTATTTTCCAATTTTCCTCTTAAAGCGAAAATAATCATATTCGAATTGCCATTAGGCGATTCCAGTGTAGTTCTCTCCTCACATCTACAGTTCCTCTTCTATAAATCTGTGAATCAGCTTGAAAACCGATCTGAACAAAAGCTGCAAGAGTATGTACATTTAATGGAGAATATTACATAGACTATGTAGAATGCTGGGCTTATTAGCGCACGTGAAACTCGAATGGAAAATAAAATTGTATAGAGAATCGTGTTATTCCTACTCCGTGAATTTCTCTGGCTTCAATTGCATGGTCGTGATAAGATAAAAGATAGTCGCGTTTTACGCTATTTTCAAGTTCAATATTGAGTCTGCTGTGTTTTAACGTCTCTTACTCAGAGCCACTTAAATGGTCATGGAAGCATAGTGTGTGACTCCTTTTTGGCGACAAGACGAATGTGATGACGACAAGGGGAGTCAGGTTGCTCGCAAGATTATCAAACATCAACTCAATTACAAGTTAAAAATTGATACAGTTCACTGGACTTCAGAACGGAAGGACCTGGCAGCTAATTCCGAAGTGTGGTTGAACTGCAATTCATATAACCATGATTAGGTGACGACTTTGCCATGATAAGCTCACAACTTATGTAAACTGTAGTTCACATTTGCCATCGTGAGCTTGCAACTTAGGTAAACTGTTGTTTACATTCACCATCATAAGCTTGCAACTTATATGGACTGGAGTTATCCTTGTTATGACAAGCTCACACTCAAGCAAACTATAGTTCACCTGGTAAGCTAACAATGTGGGTGATGTTGTAGGTGAAATGTAGCTCACCATTGCCATGATAGGCTTGCAACTTAAGTGATTTGTAGTTCACATTTGTCTTGATAAGCTCACATCTTGGGTGGTAATTCATCTTTGCCACGATAAGGTGACAACGATATGCGAAGTAATTTGAAGAGTGGAAAAATAAGAACAAACCATTTTTAAACTATTTATTCAATAGAGGGGTACATTATAGAGGAATTATCAAAACCATGCAGTTTTTAATTTGGTATTTTTAGTGTTGTAAAACCGTTGTAGATTATTAAGATTGATTTTAATTGCTGATGGCTTTTATGATGGTCCTGACAGGTATATAATTTTATAGGTAGGAAGAGAAATATGTATCCGTCAATGTGTATAGATTGATGCGTTTTGCATGGTTGTCCCCCAACTTCGGATCACCATACAGAATGCAAAACCCAACCAGACATAGTTGGATGCTGGTCAACCCAGCAACACAATTTCCTGGCAAGAAAAATAGAAGCCCGTTTCTGCATGATACTGATAAATCTCTACTGATGATAAACCTGATATGTCAATGTACAAAGCGAATGTAATCTCAAAGAATGTACGCCCTAATTAAGCATTTTTACCGCTATGTTATGGGTGCGATGAGTGATTTTATTTGAAATGCTTTCTAAAAATCGGGGAGAAATTCAGTCTTTTGAAGTATGACCGTGAAAAATTTCAAGGACAGAAAGTGACCTGGTACTTGGAGGATGAGCTTCCTCTGCAGGTGAAGGTGCTTGTCGTGTCGTCGTAGGCGTAGCTATATGCGTCCGGGCAAGCTTGCTTGAAGACGGCTGGATAGTTGACCGGCCATTCCGAGCTCTTGCATGTATCAGGAGTACCATATGCGCCACGGCAACAATACTGATCAGTGTTGAACGCTTCGCAAGCGCTCTTACAAGCGACAGTAGCTCCGTCTGACTGCACCTGCAATTCTCCTGGGCAGATGGCGTTCAAGTCGGCAGTACATCCAGCAGCTTTGCAATCGTATTGGCCACCGTCCCCGGGCTCGAAGCCGGATATGGGTGCGATCCTTATGGGTAGATTGTAACCGTCGACCAAACTCACATCGTAATAGTCGAGACCGCCGGCTCCGGCAAACGTGATCTCTGCCAAAGAAACAGGTGGTACTCCACCAGCACCGTTGCATGCAATGACGTTGCCGCAGTCGCCGGTTACGCAACGGCCTGAACCGTCGCAGCTCGTTCTTCCCCAGAACCGTCCTGCCCAGTCACTGGCAACATCGACAGCCTGAGTCTGCCCCGCACCCAATTCGAAGCCGCCTCCGTTCGGGTGTTCCTTGCCTGGGTTGCCCTGAATGCCCGGCCATACCGTGAACGGGCAATTATTCACAATTTCTATCTGGCTTCCTTTAGCGAACACTAGTAACGACAATCCGAAAATTAGATTTTTCATTTTGATGAAAATAACAAACTGGAACAATTCGTCAACTGGTCTAGCAAAGGAATGAACTCTCCAACCGAACGGCAGCTTAAATAGGCAATTTCCCCCTTCCACTATTTATTCCGTGGTTTTCCTCGTTCCAGCAATTTGCGAAGAATACAATTAGGTGTATTTTCTTCCAACGTTTTCCGCTTATTGGCCATTGAGGAAAGAAGTAAGTAATTAATAGTTTACGATAATAGCTCGCGTTCACAATGATAAATAAACTGCACCTATTGAATGAGAATCAACCGAGAACAACTTCGTCCATGGTTTTCCGGTAATGGTGGTAATGAGGTTCGAGCGCGCTTCCCTAAGTTGATAGAGCTGATTAGTAATGACCTCATTGCATCGAACCGACCGAGAATCTGGATTACACCAACTTCCGCTCGATTTCACAACTTTGCAGACAATGATGGTTCGTTCGAAAAAATCGACCATCGAAATCCGTCCCGAACACATATAAAATCCGCTTCATGAATAAGAGAATCGAATTCTAGAGAATTTTTTTTACCTTTGCCGTCGAAATAGAAATCTTCTTTTTTTTGCAGAAAAATTCTTCTCGGCAAAATTAATTACCAGTTCGTTGGCCAGCCAGATCGGAGCGAAGTGTGGTGTCCCAATTCGACCTACAACTTGCTTAAAAATCGAAAAGCAATCAATTTCCAAAGGGGAATACCGGGTATTGAAATCCTTGTATCCTTGTAATCCTTGAACCAGGAGATGGAGTATGGTGTTATTTTTTTAATGCTCAAGGTTAGGGGAATAAATTTCAAGTCAATAATTTTGGTGATAGGAATGGCCATAGGGTCCATAGGGTCCACAGCCCTATGGCTCCACGTCGCCCTGAGGATGCCCGAATGGGCGAAAGTGCTCGGCCAGCTAATAAAGAATCGGAGAATGAGTCACCTGATTTTTCTCCACCTCACAACCCCCGGACATCAAGAATAATTTAGCTATTGTGGTTTGGCCGGAAAAGTGTTGACGGCGTACGGCGGACAGACATAATTTTTTTATTGGATATTCAGATTCTACATGCCTTGAAACGTAAAACATCAAATTTCGAGGGGGGTTATAAAAAAAAATTTCTAGGGCGATTACAATGGTTAATTATTGAATAATAAACCAAAATTTAGATCATTAAAGGTTCAAAAAATATGCTAAATACCGAACAACTGATGTATGAAAAAATGTATATTATAACGAAGAAACTAATTGTAGAAAAATCGCTATTATGATAGTTTTTTTTTCTGTCTCTAGCCACCAAGTAATTAATAAAAACCGAGAATTAAACATTTCTAAAAGTCTTAAAATTATTCACGAGGATCTACGATGTCCAAAAAATTTAAATTCGACCGAAACGCTGGGTCACCGGAGGGAAATAAATCGTTACGTGCGCCTTCATACGAAATGCAGCAGAACCCGCAATACATAGCTGCAGTTGCAGGCGTTGCCTATGCCGATGATTAAGGCGTCGAGCGGACGCCTGACAGGATTTTCCGTCTGTACGGTATCGCTATCGATACTTCCTCAGTCTCAAATATAAATCGAGCATTTACTCGGTATTTTCAAGAAATATTGAGGAATTATTCTTCTCAAGAGTTTCGATATTATTATGGTGAAGTTTGAACAGAGTAGAAAAATTGCTATTGTGATAGGTTTTTCTACCTCTAGCCACCAAATAATTACTAAAAAACGAGAATTACACATTTCTAAAAGTCTTAAAGTTATTCAAGAGGATCCACGTTGTCCAAAAAATTCGACCGAAACGCTCGGTCAGCGGAGGGAAATAAATCGTTACGTGCGCCTTCATATGAAATACAGCAGAACCCGCAATACATAACTGCAGTTGCAGGCGTTGCCTATGCCGATGATTAAGGCGTCGAGCGGACGCCGAATAGGATTTTCCGATTGTACGGTATCGCGATCGATACTTCCTCAGGCTCAAATATAAATAGAGCATTTTTACTCGGTATTTTCAAGAAATATTGAGGAATTATTCTTCTCAAGAGTTTCGATATTATTATGGTGAAGTTTGAACAGAGTAGATAAATTGCTATTATGATAGGTTTTTGGTTTATTATTCAATAATAAACCATTGTAATCGCCCAAAAAAAATTTTTTCTAACCCCCCCTCAAAATTTGATGTTTACGTTTCAAGGCATGTAGAATCCGAATATCCAATAAAAAAAAAAACGCTGCAAATGATTGTACAGTGGTTTATTATTATTTCGCTTCAATATTGATTTGAGAAGACTATCCATTTGTCATTTTAAATATTCCGAACATTTGTGAACGTTCCCACCGAAAAACAGATGGTAACTATAGGGGAAAACTCCGTAGCAACTATTGTAATTTTAATCATTTTTATTTCTTAAGTTCTTAATTAAAAGCTCAACTTATTGCCTAACGATACAGCTGGAGTGAGTGTTTGACGACCATTCCAATGAGTATAGAACGATTTTTATAGCTCCAAGAACTCTCGAGTTATACCCTCATGTCAAATTTCTAAAAATCTCCCAAATTCGGCACAAAAGCTGCGATAACTCGAGAACCAATAAAGCTATCGACCCGGCGATGGTCTCATTCGATTGATATCAAATACACATTCTTATGAAAAACCCTGGAAAATATGAGTTTTCTCCCCCTCGAAACCCCCCAAAATAAACCTTAAAATTGAGCTAGCAAGTTGGTTAAGAAATTGGTCCGTCGTAGGACCGAGATTGATTTTTGTTGAAAATGTCGAATTTTTAGCTCTTACAGTTTGGCCGGAAAACTGCTAAAGGCGTACGGCGGACGGACAGAATTTTTTTTATTAGATATTCGGATTCTACATGCCTTGAAACGTAAAACATCAAATTTTGAGGGAGGGTTAGACATTTTTTTTCTTGGGCGATTACAATGGTTTATTATTGAATAATAAACCAAAAGTAAAGGACATTGTTAGCTGAGTCAAATAACATAAAATTTATAGACATCTGATGTAAAAACGTCAATATCAATACCTACCTAATTTTTTCCCACTTTTTTTTCAACGGTGATTTTTTTTTAACTTCATCAGAGAAGAACGTTAGAAATGAAAAAATAGTGTTTCGAAAATAAAATATCTGAATCTTTACGATTAAGTAGGTATTTTTAAATTATTTGAATTCTATCAGATTATTTTTGTTTCTTTTAATTTTAAGTATGGTTATAGATAAAAATAAATTTTATCGAGAAAAAATTATAATTAATTGTAAGTAATGAAATTCCGCTAGAGGTCGGAAAGAATTTTCGACTCCGTTGGTACAGATTTATCGTTGTTTTTTTCAATTGTCAGTTTCTTTTTGTAGGAATTTTGATATTTTGAATTTTCTAACGATTAATTGACGAAATTTATTGTTTTTTTCCGTAAATCTAGTTTTGTAAATTAATTTACAACGCGAATTTCAGATTTATTGCCTAAGATTCTCTTCATCTAGAGAGTAAACGTACAGGCGTCGAGTTTTGGCAAATAACGCTACTGATTCCCTAGAAATAGTTACCTAATAAAATGTTTAACATTTCGTTATGAAAAGCAGATTGGAAAATGGTAAATCATATAAGTAGATAGTTTTTTTAATAAAAAGTTTCAATTATATTCTATAGCTACGATTGCCACCAACTGCGTGGTTAATTTTATTCACAAGTTATGTTTATTGCAAAACAAGAGCGGTCTAATTATCGCAGGAGCTTCAAACGATTTAAATCTACATTCATTAACGGTTCTATTATCTCGTGGCAGTTTAATCAGCTGAAAGCAAATAAGGAAGAACTATCCAACCAATGAGTTCTTCTATTTGAAGTATCTTTTCCTCGTTTCCAATCAAGATTCGCCCGTCGAAAGATTGGACCAAAAAATATGCGGAAAAGAAGGAGAAAGAATGGTTTTCGTTCAACGTATATAAGATGATCGGATCAATATTGTGTCAGTGACGACTCACGATTGAACGATTCTTCGCGTAATTTTTCTCTGGCGATTTTTCTCTAGATTGTTGGAAAATGCTCAAATTTTTTTTAGGACTGACGCTCGTGACTCTTGGCTGGGCCAACGAGATAAAGCTGTACAACAATTGTCCTTTCACAGTATGGCCGGGCATCCAAGGGAATCCTGGCAAAGGACAGCCTGATGGAGGCGGTTTTTCTCTGGGGGCCTACCAGACGCGTTCGATCTACGTTGCCGGCAACTGGGCCGGTCGTATCTGGGCCAGGACGAGCTGCAACGGCTCTGGGCGATGCGTAACTGGTGACTGCGGTAATCGTATACAGTGTAACGGAGCTGGAGGAGTGCCACCGGTATCACTAGCAGAGATCACCCTCGCTGGCTGGGGAGGCCTGGATTACTACGATATCAGTTTGGTCGACGGATACAATTTACCCATAAAGATGCAACCGATCTCGGGCTTCGCCAGTCGAGGAGCAGGAAAGTACGACTGTTCACCCGCCGGATGTCACGCCGACTTGAACGCTATCTGTCCAGGAGAATTGGCTGTCAAGTCGAACGGCTGGACTGTTGCTTGCATGAGCGCTTGCATGAGATTTAACAATGATCAATATTGCTGCCGTGGTGCTCACAATACGCCCCAGACTTGCCGCAGTTCTAATTGGCCAGTGAACTATCCGGCTATTTTCAAGCGTGCCTGCCCAGACGCGTATAGTTACGCCTATGACGATACGACAAGCACATTCACTTGCAGAGGTAACCCGGCTGCTAACTATCAAGTTACATTCTGCCCATAAACATAAAAACCTCTTATACACAGTGCAGTAATATCAAATAATACCACAACTGACTCGCATATTCCTACATCATTTCCAATGCTGGACTAGCAACAAGAAAATCGCTAGATGGAATTCACTTGCATGTTTCCTCAAGAACCAGAGCATCCAAGATACTTCAAGAGACCGGAAATTGATCCAGTTTCGTTGCGCTCAATCACTGAAAAGAATGCAACATAAAATAATTCGATGGACTTCAGCCTCAAGCCGTCAGTTTCCATAGATTTCTGAACCATCTCTCGAATTTCTGATTTTCGTTATTCTTTCAAAGATCTTGACTCGAAAGAAGGAAAATCTCGAGAGTTTGCCACCGCAAAAATCGACGAAACTGGTCTGTCTCGCTACGTACAGAGGATTTATACTGTCACAGCAGGAGCACGTAGACTTGAATTGAAATATGGCTTGATCGTGAGCTGGGGTCAGTTGAAAGTGGATTGTGTGAATCGACGTCTTGGGGATCACATAAGTGGAAATGAACTATAAACATAAATCAACCAGCAATAAAAACAATGTAATCATTATTTTACTCAGTATACCCTGCATTACCTAATGGAGGATGATTAGGCCAAAAACGGTAATCAACTTCTCTCCTTTCTCGAGTTTTAAGTGAAAAACGCTGCAAATTATTGTACAGTGGTTTATTGTTCCTTCGCTTCAAATATAATTTCCAGACTACCCATTATATTTGTGATAGTAAACTATTCCGAACATTTGTGAACGTTTCCACTTAAAAACAGATGAAATACAAAAGAACAGGCGAACTTCGTAGCAACAAGTAATTTTAATCATTTTTATTTTTCTTAATTTTCAAATTAAAACGTGAACTATTTGCCTAAAACACAACGGAAGAGAGTGTTTGACGAGTCCTACGAGTATACAACGATTTGTATGACTCCAAAAAGTTCTCGAGCTACCAGAAATCTTCGGTTACAAATGTTTAAAATAGAATATATTTCTAAAGAAATCTACAAGTTGGCAAAAAAAATGCAGGTCTCGAAAATATTGTCTTCTCATCGTTCTTCTCAATTCCATTTTATTGGGACAATGAATCTAGGTGATTTAAATTCAGAGCACGTTTCTGTTTATTGGAAATAGAACTAAGTGATTTATGATCGCATCTAAAAACTTTATGGGGTGACAATAAACATTTTCCTCACAGCCGCAAACCCAAAATTAAACAAAAAGTTAGCACTTACCACAATTATCATTAGAAGAATTATTTGACTGACGGTACATGAATCAGATGGTGGAAATATTCTGCTAATTAATGAACATGAGATTTCTGAGTTCCAAATAGAACCTTTGCGAAGTAGTACCCAATTGGACTTTCTTTAGGAAATCCATCTCCCGTCAACAGATGTTGGCATCCATTTTTTGCAGATTGAAAGGTATTAAAAAATATATACTTTTTCTGTCAGGAAAACCTCCATCCACCCACGTAGCAGATTGTGACGATATTTCCCAGTGTTGCGTAATTCGCCCACGCTCCATTTTTTCCATTTAATGTCCAGAACGCTTATTTGATCGAAATACATTTTACGTGGATTTGATTGTAATTGAGTTCATGTGCAACCAAGAAGGCGAAGTTTCTTTTGAAAAATCCGAGCAAGAGCGCTTTCGCCCTTCAGGCTTCAGGCTTATTAAGAAAACGCGCATTGAATTCATGCATTAAAAGTATACTAAGTCAATCTCAACTCTCTTACAAAGGGGAAGGCGATAATAACCGTTTTCTCCATAGTCGTCCAACGTTTGCATATTCAAATTTGTTGTGGAATATAAAGTATATTGTACAAATAAACGACAATTTAAATTTTTTACTGCCAAACATCAGTTAGCTATTTATACACAAGCTATTATTCATAATTTGCTGTATCGATCAGGTTATAACAGTAAACGTTGAACTTTCAGCATAGTATTATGATTCGCTCGATCAAAAGCAAACGGTGATCAGTGCAAGACATTCAGTGATGTCGCATAATGACAGTACAGACCAAGATGCCTGACATGCAAGGCAACCATTTCAGTGAGCATGGGTCTTTCAAGCAGCTTGTTATTGACTGATTAAATCTTTTAGGGATATCTGGGAGAATTTCCAACCATTTTACATGCCAGTTGAATGTTTGTAAGCAGGCCATTCATTATTATTGAAGTTCGTTTGTTGAACTATGGAGCTACTTTAAACGTGACGCCTTGAAAACAATCAAATTGATAGGTCATTGCTTAAGATCTAATGAGCCTGAAAAACATTCTCCGCAGCAGTTTCTAAACCTCGTTCCCAGAGACAACTGCAGTACGACTTTGAAACAAGTTTATTTCCATACAAGATATTTTTACAGCACAAGATCTAACAATGAATAGAAGAACGATCTTATCGCCTCTTGCGGCCAGATTGTTGTTTTCCCTTGCCGCCGAAAAGTCTTTTGCCTTGACCACCTTTTGGTTTTTTCCCCTCTTTGTTGGGAGCATGGTGCCCTTTACCAACTTTACTACGCCTTTTCTTAGCACCTCCGCGTCCTTTTCGTTTCCTCTCTTGTTTATCTTCCGATGCTCTAAAAAAAAAGATAAAAATCAAAATATCAAGTCATGTATTACAAAGTTTTTTTCTTCTTTTTTTATCGACCCAACCGCTCATTAATGGCTCAATAATCTAAACATGGAGTGCGTGCACTTTGTTTACATGCCTGCGCAGTTTCTAATAATCCAACTCATCAGATAAAGCGCTGCAAATTATTGTACAGTGGTTTACTATTCCTTGGCTTCAATGATAATATAAGAAGACCATCCAATTGTGATGGTAACTATTCCGAACATTTGTTTTCGTTTCCACTTCAAAACAGATTGTTAACTATAAAGGAGAACTACGTAGCAACTCTGGTAATTTTTATTTTTATTCTTCCTAATTTTCAAATTATAAATTGAATTATTCGCCAAACGATACAGCTAAATAGAGTGTTTGAAGATGATTCTAACGAGTAAAGAACGATTTTTATAGCTCCGAAAAATTCTCGAGTTATGCCAAATTTCTGAAAATCTCGAAAATTCTACACGAAAGCTGGGATGACTCAAGAACCTCTAAAGCTATCGACCGTGCCATGGTCTCATTCGATTCAGTGTCCAAAAATGTATAGAAATTTATACCAAATACACCTTTATCTGAAAAGTGTTCGATAACATGAATCCCCCTCCGTCAAAACCCCCTTAAAACTGAGGTAACGATTTGATTGAAGAATAAAACCATTACCCGACCAAGATTGATTTTCGGCAAAAATTTCAAGATTTCAGCTTTTATAGATTTGTCAGATAAGTGTTGAAGGCGAACAGCGGAGAGAATTTTTTTCAATTGGTTAGTCGGATTCTGCGTGTCAAAACCTAAAACACTAAATTTTGAGGGGGTTAGAAAAAAAATTTCTTGAGCGATTACAATGGTTTTTTATGGAATATTAAACAAAAAAAAAACAGCGACCATCGGATTTTTCCTCCAGAACTACTTATTAATTGAACTTACTCGACTTCATCAGAATGTATCTGTCTGTTAACTGCTTTGTTGACGTCGATTTTAGGCTTTTTGTGGAGAATGGATTGGGCGATGTTCAGATTCCGCTTATGCTCCTCTTCAATATTCTAAAAAAATAATAATAATTAGTAATGATGTTGCTCTTCTGTTGAACCATCTTGGGTGTGGGAAAGAGAGGGGTCACAACCAGCACAACCTGGTAGCATGTCTTGAAACTGAATTATAGTTTAAAAATTCTAGTTAAAAAACAATGTCATTCCCACGCCTAGTAAACATTTCACGACCTTCAACATTCTAATATATTCTAATATATTGTATTTTGGGAACTGTGAAGATTTTTAAGTAAAAAAAAATAAGCAGATAGCTCGGATATACGGTGCATAGCCTTGCAATAACAATCAGGTGTCATTCACTCGACATAACAAACGCGTGACACCAATAATAAAAAACAAGCGATATAAAGCTGACATAAAGAAAAACTAGTATAATATGATCCAAGCGATAAAAATCAGGAATCATTCAATCGCCCTCAGCCAGGACCACGAGCGTTAAATTACATTGATTTTTGCGGTCTGTAAAAATAAAACAAAATTTACGACCTATATAAATCGGAATTAATTTTTTAACTTTTTTATCTCCGAAGTGTTGTATGTTATCCAAAATCCCGAAACTGCTAATTTAGCATAATCACTGGGAGAACATTCTTCGAAAATTTCATTTCAGTTTTTCCGGGAGGTATTACGTTTTTGTCATTTTTGACCACAGACAGACCGACACTTGTTCCAAAAGTGTTTCTGAGTGTACTACTATGAATATTTATTCCAATTTCACCTCCGCTCCGAATTGAATTTTCAGGCGATCACAATAATTCATTTATTTACAACGTAAACAGAGTAACAATCCACCAATCTCCAACTATATACTCACTGGAACAGGTAATTTGCGCTTCTTCTCTAGTGGTATAACGTTGCCACGACTAAGAAGCTTTTCTTTATTCGAATGCGGCTGGAATTTTCCAAGTGAAGCTGTTGAAACGTGGGCAATTTTGGCAGCACTGTTCAACTGAAAATTAAAATATAGCTTGTAAATATCAGCATGAAGTAAGAACTCAGAGAATGAAATGCATTAGAAGTGCACTTTGATTCAAGTTCGACAAGAAACGTTCGAAAATGGTTTAAAAAAAGATGGTCAAAATTATGGAAACTTCAGGTGTTTACGATCACAACTACATTTGATGAAATACTAGAGAGTTTTCGCATTCCACATGTCTGGAGCCTGTGAATGTTATTCCAGGAGAAACCAAGATGATGCTAACCTCCTAACGACTCGCCTGCTTAATTACAGTGTCAAGTGACTGTTCCCCACGTTGTCACACAGGTTTTTACTTAAATGACAAATTCGGATTCAGCGTTCAATTTCCTATAAGAATAGCTTTCGAAAACACTTAAAAACGACAGTTTAATATTTCACTATTACCGATGCCAGCGGAGCTCTTACTTTCGACCAGTGAACAACTCGAATTTACGGAAAATAATTTCTGTGGCTCTGTTAAAAATTTTTTCACCAGACTTTTTGCTATGTACGTGTGTAAGGCGTTCAAATGAAGACTCCTGCACAATAAAACCATTGATTCGAGTTAATTTTGACCCCGAAAATCACGGTTAAAGTCCAATTTTCGAGCTTTCAAAAACTGATTTTTCTGGACCACTTGCAGATTTTCCCGGGAATTAAAAAAAAATTACGGAAATACATCTTGATGGGATAAACCTTTCCTGAAAATTTCAGATTTTTATCTCTATCGAGAGAGGAGTAAAAAATCGTTAACTGATCGCTTCAACAAAATCGCAGGGGTACCCCTTGAATTTTTAGTGTAAATTTTTTTGGTTTCGATTTCGCTCAAATTCAGCATAACGATAGTTGATGATGTGGATTTCAATAATATATGCTTCATTCTTGGTTTCTTTAGCACTTAATAGATGAAAAGAATGTTTAAAGTTGCAAAATCTGATGTTTTTGTGCCTATTCCACTACTTGTTGAAAACCTCACTAACGGTTGAAAAATGGAGAGGTATATTACAAGAGAGAAATGTAGACAGTTAAATTACTTATCTTTTGGTTTATTCAAACATCTGAATTGACGACTTTTTGTTTGATTTATCCACGGTACAAGTTACAAATCTTGGAAAACAAAAAGTTGTTATGTCTACCTCGTCTAAAACTTTGCGCAAGTTGAAAAACCCACTACTTTATGATGCAAAGTACATGCAATACCCACCATCTACATACCAAATTATAGTTACTACTATAAAAACTATAAATTACACCTACAAAATCATTTTCTCTAATAGTTTTCTGTAATTTATTTATGTATATAATTACTCATGAATGACATTCCAGTCGTCACTACTTACGAACTTTAATGAAAGAACGTAAGCATTGGCAAAAACTTAACCTCTACTAGTTTTCACGGACATGTCGGAGACTGAAGGAGACCTGTGCAAAACTCCTTTTGGGTTCGTTCCGCTGTTTTCGGCAATGGTCGGACGATGCACAGTATGATGGGTAGCTGTAGGAAGCAATAACTCCCTACAGTTTTTTTTAACTCTATCGCAATCAGTTACCTGGAGAGAGTTAAGTTTGGCGGAAGGTGGAAGCCCCATCGAAGGAACTTTGACGTTCTTTGCCTTGGCGATATTCCTCAGCCGTTGGAATTCATTTTTGGAAACCTGGGCAAGAAAAATTTTCGATTAGATAAAAAGATGATTTAAAAACTTGAGGATCCCAACGTGGGCTTGTTTCCAAGGGAAATTGCAGTGACTGCAAGCCAACTCAGGACGTACCCTTGATTGTAACAAAAATATAAACGCATACCTTTTCAGCTTTCACTTGGGCTTTCTTCTCGAACATGTCTACGTAAGGGTCTTCAGATTGAGGCACTTCAATCAACCAATCTTTCTCTTTTTCAGCAGCTGATTTCTTGTATCCGAAGCGAGGCACCCATTTCTGAAAAAATTAATTGACTGTGAGCAATAAGAAATAATTGCACGATAAAATATCCATAATTTTCTTGTGTCAACGTCGATTTTCGACCAACAAAGTCCATCAAACCTGTGATAAATTATGTTTTTAAATGATCTACCTTAAGAACATCGTCCCAAGTGACGTTTGTTTTCTTCTTGTTGGGCTCGATGCCTTTTCGCTTTGCAAATTCCTCCCATCGCGTGAGCGGCTTCGGTTGCGGCACTGGCTTTTCTCGAGGAAGAACGTACTTAGGCGGGGGAAGTTTAGCTACGATAGTGTCCTCATAGCGTTCAGTAGGGAACTGCCAGAGAGCATTGATAAGAAGTTGGGCGTTGTCGCGAGCCAAAGCCTTCAAATAATTGTCGGTATTGTTCCTACGAAGACAAAACAGGTCATTTATAGGGATGTCTATTAGTCGAACATAGATATCATATCAAATTGGATACATCGTTCAAATCATTCATCGTAAGAAAATAAGGATAGTTTTATTGTATAACAAATGAATAACGTAGATCGTAAGAATAGCATCATTTTTACTAACCTCAGCTTTTTCAAATCGAGCTCATTCGTATCAGAAGCAAGCAGAGTACCGGGATCGATGTCGACTTCAACGAGTTTGACGACCGACGTCGATTTCGAGGGGTCGCGAGTCTCTTCGTACCTGATAACATTGCCGGCGGTCGGAGCTTGAGGACTGTCCTCGTGAACTGATTCAGTCGTCATGACAGTGGGTAAAACTTGAAGAATCTCCTAAGGCGATGGAATATTTATATACTTCTCGAGTAAATAATAACTAACATTATCACGAACGAATATCAGATGTACCTCCAACAGGACATAACGTGTTTGGCGTTCCTATGGTACGGGGGCACGCTGCACGCTTCAAAACAAAAAGCAATGCATGCTTCTCGTTGTTGTGCGGGAGAAGATATTTTGTCCCAGCTTTACTGCTTGTCGGACAAAATTTTTTTTTAACGCACGCTCTCTTCCTATGCGTTTTCTGCTGAAGCGCGTTTTTTAAAACAACTACGATGACAGATGATGGTTGTTGAGCGCCTACTACCAGGCAGGTTCATTTTATCCCCCCTCGATGCTATAAAAAATATATCTACGCAATGAGTGAAATAATAAAAAATTATTTTTTAGTGCTGAAACCTAAAAAAAAATGTCACTTATAGGTACGTTCACTGTCGGGAAATCAATAGGTAATATTGTTTGGAATATTATTTTTAATATAGTTTGTTTTCCAAAAATTTATTGGAAACAAATTCGTTGTTGAAACGAATGCGTAAGCGAAAATTTACCATACCTACCTGTTGAAAATTCAAATTTTAAGGCTTATTATGTGATTGAGATGTATAAGGAGGGGGGATAAAGAGCTTAGTCACCGTGTAAGGGAAAAATAACCAGTGTTTCCTAATGTAGGGAAAATCAAAGGACCATAATGTCCCACATAGTGGGATGAGCGACAAAAATCCGAAGCATGAAGAACTCATTATTTCCCAAACATCCCCATTATTCTTATTTTCAAAAAACTCCGAAATCCTTCGATATACTATTATACTCCCGTTTTTCCAAAATTACCAAAGTCAAAGATAAATTAATTGAGAGTATAAATGACAACTTTTCAACCAAATTTATTATTTTGATATTTATATAAAATTTATTGTGTCGGTCTGATGGGTGCAACATGCATAAATAATACCATTCCTTGGTGGTAGGTTTTGTTTTACCTTATTTGGTTGTGCTTTTATTTTTTTGATAGTGAAGAACACTATAAATTATTATCAAATTAATAATAATAATAATAAAATAACGATGAATTTATTAATTTAATTGTTATTTGGTCATTTTGAATTTGATAAATTTGGCAATATAAATTTTTGTTATTATTAATACCTATATTAATTATTCGAGACCTTATAATGCTGGTAAGTATTGTTTTTTATTCTTTGGAACATTTAGATGATTAATCGCCTAAGTTTAGATATTTTTGGAAAATATTGATGATACATTTATTGAATATTATCGGCAAATTTTCTCAACGAGGTAGCCTTCTGGAAAAGATGGAAAAATCCGCGCTTTTTCTCATTATTCCACTTTGGTAACGCGTGTGCTCGCGCCGGCATATAGCCCAACGAGGAAAACTGTTGGAATGAGCCGAGGGAACAAACGGAATACGAAAGGAAGACGGACATCCAATCGACTGCGATGATAGATAGAAATGGAATTATCCGAAGCGAGTGGAACAGAGCTGGAAAAAATCTCCCGAACGATAGCGCGGGGTCGCGACAAAGATGGAGGCGCTATCGTTCGAGAGCGAGAGAGATGGATGATCAATTCTAGGTGACGTGGGGAAGACGAAGATGGAGGATCGTTGGGCGCTACGAGATGGTAAAAGAGGATCGGAATCGCCGAGGGACGACCCCACCGGCAGGGACGTTTGGAGGGGAGAAGTTGGCTGCCCTGGTTCGCCGTCTCCTCGTGCCAGTGCGAGGCAGAGGGAGGCAGGCCCGTCTCTATGTACTGCCGTCATGTACGGGCCCGTCCGCCATGGCCGTCTATCTCGCTCAGCACGTCTCCTACATTTAATCATCAAATCAGGTATTTGACGCCGTTTTTACCCGTTAATTTTTACACTATCCTTTACGCAATTGCGGTGACTATCGGCTGTATCTTCGGCATAGCGTAGGATTGCGTCGATGACGCTATAATCGGCGTGGAAGTTTTTCGAGGGCGCCTCCCCTGCTCCTCATGTAATGGCGGACGTTCTCTCCGTAGTTGTCTCGATTTCCTCGCCTCATTTCCGCGCTAGGCCGGCTTATTTAGCTGTTGATAGTAGAAATTATAAATGAGCGACGAAGCCGGTTTTGTTCTGGAAAAAATTACCAGAATTGCGAACGCTTAAGGTTATTTCGGTTTTTCGTTGAATTTTATTGTTTTTAATTGTCTACCTGCTCGTGAAATGAGTCACTGTTGTTTTCAATTCTGTTGAAAGCGAGTGGAAAAATGAACAAATAGTTGAAGAAAATGCTTTACGTGGTTTACGATAAGGAAAATTATACCATTACAATAGCTCGTGTTGAAAATTTGCTTGATGAGACTATTTTTTTATGCTAACAGAAAGAATTTTTTCTTACCTATAGTGCGCCAATTTAACTCCGAAGCGTGAAAAAATTTCGTTGTGAAATGGGCCATTTTCCTTGGGCTTACATTTTTTAAAAATTGGTGCAAACAGGTTTATGAAATTATCTCGTTATTTTTTAACTTTTATTTTGGATTCGACGGCGTGGAGGAGAAAATTGAGGAATCGTTGTACATTTTAATGTGTAAATTAGTAATCTCGTTTGTCAGATGACTTGTTACATCATTCTTGGAGGTTTCGTGGGTACTATTATTGATACGAATTGGATGTACTTGGAAAAAGTATCTTTCTGCTACGCTTTTTTCAAATTGATTTTTATTTGATTCATTTTTTCGAAAACAATGATTTTGTTTTTATTGAATTTTCGCTTAAAGTCGTACTACTGTGCTCAATCCTCAATAACTGGGCGTTTTCTTCTTTAGCTTTGGTGCAGGTAGGTAATGTTTCTTCGGATGTGAAGTCACGAGGAAACCGGTGGTGTGCATAGATCACACAGTACTTCCATGTTCGAGTCGGTTCTGGAATAACCAATTATAAAATCAAGACGCTCTAATATCTTACTAAGTCTGCAACGTTACTCTACTTCTGTTATTGAAGAACTAGCTAGGAGACCCCGAAATAGGAAAACGCGCCAATTGGGTTATTAATTCGGAAGTGCAGTATGTGATCAATACTATAGGTACGTTACAAGTTTTGTGAATGTGGTCAAAGTTGCTCATATTTAAAGGAGTGACCCGAAAATTACAAAAGCGCTCGAATATAATAACTGAAGATGCGTTTATGAGGAAGTACGGTATGTGACACCAATAATAAAAAACAAACGACATTCAGCTGACATAAAGAAACATTTCAAGTCTCCCAGCGATTAAATATGATCAATTTTGCAGTCTAGAAAAAAATTAAACTAGGTCAAAATGTGTATAACGCGGAAGTAATGTATGTTACCCATGTGATAAAAATCAGACTTCATTGAATCGCCGTCCCAAACTTTTCAAACCTTGATCGTTCAAATATATTGATTTTTGCGGCCTGTAAAAATCAAAATACGCGCTACCAAAATCGTGAAAAGGCTAATTTATTTATTTATTTGCATAATACGAGCTATTGCTCAGTTAACAAAATATTCGTTTCTGGCACATTGGTTTTTCAGATTACTGGCATCGTGGCATATTTTTATAATGCTATAATAGCTCGTAACGTGAAAGTACGGTGTGTGACCCGACATCCAAAAAATCAAGTGTCATCTTCTCGCCATAGCAAACATTTTAAGAAATCGAAATAGAAAATACTTTGAACCCTTATATCTCGGAAGAACTGTGTGTTATTCAAAATCCGGGAACGGCTATTTTTGCACAATTACTAGGATAACATTCTCTGGAAATTTCATTCTTTTTTAATGAAGATATGCCGATTCATTTAATTTTCTGACGACAGAAACTTGTTCAGAAAGTGTCCAAATGCAAAGGAATTATAAAAAACTGTACAATGATTTGCAGCGGTTTTTCATTTCAACTCTCACGAATTCACTATTCCAAAAATGAGCTCCTCGCTCGTGCATAGTTTTTCCTTCTCCGCGTCTTCAGGGCAAGTACGTTGATCCCGCAGTCTTTTCGTCATGCGTTGTATGTTCGACCCATATGACGTTACATCACGTAACCGCCCACCATCGCCCCAATCTATCCTTTTTTCATTAACCCCAACCTGCTCAAGTCGTTTCTCATCCCCATTAGCAAACGAGAAAGTCGGAATGGTTTGCTCGTATCAACTTACCTGTATCGACCTCATGAAAATTTCCCCAATTACTTAACCCCGCTTGGATAATACACTTTTCAAAAAGTATGAATGTATTGCGAGGAATATTTCGTCGAAAAGAAACCCCGTTGTAGTTTCTTCGTTGACGAAATTGTGAAAATTCGGAATAATCGACTGCCAAAATTGTGTACAACGGATATTTCTCCTGAAATGAATTTTATTCTGGTCCGTTCCATGTCAAATCACGCACTCGTTTGTTGCAATGTTGATGTATCTAAGGCCAAAAAAAAAAAAAATAATAATAATGCCTAGGTATATTCTCTAATGTCCGATTTTGCCCAAATACTGGCAGAACTCTTACAGGATTATACCACTTAGATGCCTATTTTTCGTGTCTCGTTCCATTCTCATGAGCAGTTTTCTGCTGAGCGAAAAACATACCTTCCCACTCGCTCACTATTTGCATTCGTTATCCTTGTCAAGCCGAGAAGAATCCTTCGTTGGGGGTCAAGAACTCACTCCAAGGCCTGACAGCTGAGCATTGACTGTGACCTAACCGGCGCCAACGGGCTCCTTTTTAGTTCTTGAGCCTGGGCAATTTTGAAGTTTCGAAACGTCGAAAAATCGACGATCTCTAGCATATAAATATGGTTGTTTTCTTGAAATTTAATTATGGGCGGTCTATTTTGGAGAATTCGGCAATTCACAACCACGAATGAAAAATTCATTATAATTACCTAATTATTATAAGTGAAAAATTGATTAATTGAAGAAAGATTGGCTTCCTTGGATTCATGATGTAATGAAAGTACCAAAAGACAGTTATTGCTATCATTCGATCCAACTTTCAAAATCTATGAAAATCATACCGTCCTCGAACTTTTGTCGAAAAGCTTGAAAAAATCGCTGCTAATGATTTTACAGTGGTTTATTATTCCTTTGCTTCAATTATGACTTGAGAAACCCATCCATTTGTGCGAGTAACTATTGTACGTGTCCACTATTATACGTAAATTTAAACAAAAACGCGTTTGAAACATATCGTAATTTTTAATATTTCTTCATTATCTCATTGAAAGTAGAATTGTTCGCCTAACGATACAGCTGCAAAGTGTTTGACGAGCGTTCCAACGATCTTTATGGCACCGAAAATTTCTCGAGTTATACTCTCATGCTGAATTTCTGTAGAAATTGAACCAAAATGCATTTTTCCTGCAAAACGTTGGAAAATACGAATTTTCTCCCCATAAAAACCCCTCAAAATACCCTTAAAATTGAAGTAGCGATTTGCTGAAAGAATTGTGCCATTTTCAGGCTGAGATTGATTTTAGCCCAAAATTTCAAGCATTTTGCTTTTTTAGTTTCATCAGAAACGTTTGTACGGACAGAATTTTGCTATTAAATTTTGATATTCGGATTCTACATGCTTTGAAACGATAAACAATAATTTTGAAGGGGGTTGAATATTTTTTTCTTGGGCAATTACAATGGTATATTATTGAATAATTAATCAATATGAATATTCCTCCGTTTTACGAATTGCTCAAAATACACTAGGGTTTAATATCATGAAATATTATAATAACGTTTCAAAACATGAACTATTATTATTACGCCAAAACTGAAGCAGTGACGGTTTTCGACTGCGGTTTTTATTATACTAATCAAATAAGCGATTTGAACGATTTCCAAATTTTATTGAAATTTTTTTCCCGTATATCCGCAGTTAGCTGGCCTATTTATCGATCAACTTGCATCAATGAGCAAGTTCGCTTGCATGGATGATGAATTCTTAAACGACGGGGAGTCGCGGACTGTAAGTGTTGAACGTATCGATCAAAACACAATAGAAGCCTCTCTTTCGCCGTTCTAGTTTTCCTACTAACCTGCGAAATTGCGGTTATTCAAAATGCCGATCTTCTTTGTTTTTCGGCTTGAAAAACGTTGTCGCAATAATGGTTTCCTTACACGACTTCCGTTTTTGAGGTCGAGATGAAGAAAATTTTCGAGACCGGTTTCCAAAGATTCTGCAAGATAAGCAGCCGATTCTCAATAGCGTTCTGGATTATCTTGCGAATTATTTATAACCAATCCGTCCGGCTGGGAAGCAATAAATCAATCTCTGTGCTCAACACGCACTCGATTTTGAATGATTCATTCGGTCACGTGGACGTCAACCGTTTTTCAACGTTGCCCGAGCGAGGTATCCTATTGAAAGCTCAGTTCAGACGCAGATTTTGTACCTGGGGAGTCGAATACGCTTAGCACAAATGAAGGCACCTGTTGTTCAGGTTTTCCAGAAACGACCTCTATTTTCGTCTCCACTCCAGTCGTTCCCTGAGGAATCCGTATTAGGAATCACGCAGTTGGGAAGAGCGAATATAGATCATGTATTCCGATATTTTTTTATTTTTTTTTTTTTAACAGACATTGAAAATGTGAAAAAAAAAATATTTTTTCAGTGTTGATCGACTACGATAATCCGGGATGACGAGCAAATCTGAAGACGTCCTGTTACAAGTTTCCCAAGTAAGGTATAAAAAAGGCGATGGCACGCTATACCTCATGTCTGAACGGCTCGCCTGGATTCTCGACCATAAGGATACGGTCTGCGTCAGCCATAGATACGCCGACATCAAACGTGAGTTCGTTTTCCTCAAATTTCAACGATTTTCTACACGCTCTACTGGGTCCTCTTAGTTTCATGGATTGTTGATGCATTCAACTTCACGTAATTCCCCCTGACGTTCATCCCCATTTCTGTTTATACAATTTGGAACCTTCAATCGACAAAAAAATGTATTCATTTTTTACTGTTATTATTTATTTTATTTTTGAAAATCTGGTTGACCTCGCACTCTCTATCAAAGTCAGCGACCCTTGCAATATTTTGTCGTAGTTTGCAAACTTGAGACTGGCCTCCTAATTTTAGACCAGAGAGTTCCCTCTATCAGTTAGAACGGAGATTTCCTCCAAGTCATTCCTCCCGTCCATTATCAAGAGCTCTCTGGGATAAGCAAAAAATACGAGCAATGGCATTTGTTGAACATTTAGTTCTTCGTTCATTAGAGCTTTTTTGAAAACCTGTGTTCATGGAATTTGTGATTTATTCAGGACTGAAGATTATATTCAAAGCCATTGTTTTATCGACGATTAAATAATATGTGCGTCTAGTTAAGCGATTTCACTTCCATGTTCGCAAAGCCAAAAATGTAGACAATACTGTAAACGATCAACGTTCTTGTTAGTTGTTTGTGCCCTTTGTTATTCAATATTTTTTAAATGGTTTTACAGTTCAAAAGATCTCGCCTGAAGGTAAACCAAAAATCCAACTGCAAGTTGTCCTTCACGACAATACAACATCGACATTCCAATTTGTCAACCGGCAAGGGACTGCAGTCGCTATTAAAGAACGAGATCGAGTCAAAGACCTCCTTGTCACACTTCTGCCTAAATTCAAGACGAAAGTCAACAAGGAATTAGAAGAGAAAAATAGGTAAGCGATCCGGGCAGTTTTCAAATGGCGATCAAATCTCAATAAATATGATTCCCAATTTCAAAAATTGATCCTGGTTTCAATACATTGAATAACTTTGGTGGAAAAACGTTGTGAATGAATGTTTATAATTCCTTTGCTTCAATAATGATTTAAGATCATCTGTTTGTGATGGTAACTATTCCGAACATTTTTGCTAGTTTCCAGCAGATAGGTACCGATAAGGGAAACTCTTTAGCTACTATCGTAATTTTAATTTTTTTTATTTTTCTTAATCATCTAATGAAAAGTTGAATTATTTGTCAAACGATACAGTATAAGAGTGTTTCATGAGCATTCCATCAAGTATAGAACGATTTATAGCTCAAAAAACTGTCGACCCTCATTCCAAAGTTCTAAAAACTTTGAAAATTCTACACGAAAGCTGGGGAAACTTGGAGCCATTAAATCTATCGACCCCGCTTTGGTCGCATTCGATTCAACATCCAAAAATCAGAAGGCATTTATACCGAATATACCTTTATCTAAAAGTAGAATGATTTTTGGTGAAAATGTCAATAATTTAGCTATTATAGTTAGGGTTAGCAATGGTTTTTCTAAGGCCATAACAATGGTTTATCTTTTTTTAATAAACCTAAAGTCGAATGTGTTTACGTTTATGGAGATTTTTTGTTGGCCACCTTTTGAACGGTTTTCTTTGTTGGCTAGACTGCTTAGTGAAAACCCGAGCCTGCTACAACTGTACCGCGATCTGGTCATCACTGAGGTTGTGACGTCAGAAGAATTCTGGGCCAGTCATGCATCCGCCTACCTCAACAAAAATAGTCACACCAAACAGCCAGTTGGCGTCTCAGGCGCTTTCCTTGTAAGTAATTCATTGTTACCGAAATTAATTTTTCTACGACATTCTCGCTTATTGTAATAGCTTTCTGAAACCATTAATCCGACGCAATTGAATAAAAAATAGATATCTGTTACTATTTTGGAACTCTTTTTTTTCAGGCAGATATCAAACCTCAGACGGACGGCTGTAATGGGCTCAAGTACAACCTGACGACAGACGTGATGGAAGCTATATTCCGCACGTACCCAGCCGTAAGGCAAAAGCATAGGGAAACGGTGCCGCACAAATACAGCGAAGCTCAATTCTGGACCAAGTTCTTCCAAAGTCACTATTTCCACCGGGACCGAATCAATGCTGGCACCAAAGATCTCTTTACCGATTGCGCCAAAATTGACGACCAAGGTTTGCATAGTGATAATTAGATATCATTACTTAGATTAATATTTATTAGTATTATTATTATTTATTCAAATTATTATTATTATTAATTCAAATTTTTCCCCTCGTTTGCAGTTCTTTCCAAGGAAATGATAGATGGCGTGAGCGATCCTCTAGTCGATATATCCTCGTTTGAAGACACAACGTTAGCTGAGGGCTATGGTACTTCAACTGAGAATAGCAAAGGACCTGTACAAAATATTGTTCACCAAAGTATGATCAAGAGGTTCGTTTCACTGGTTCAAAATTGTGACATATATGAAATTCTCGTTCTTGCTTGCGATGTTACTAAGTTGACTGCTAGGTATAAGAGTTGCTCTTCTGTAAGCTTTTTAACAAAAAAAAAAGTGTTGCAATGAATTACTATTTTGTCATGCTTGAGATATTTATTTATTTTTATTCAATTTTTTTTCTAGTTTTGGAGCTTAATTTTGTATTGTTACTCGAGCCGCTCTTCTTTTTGACTTTTTTTTATCCACTAACATATAGATTTCATCTGGGCTGAAATGAAATCTTTATTATCTAGATTTTTTTTAATGTTCTACAGGTTTAATCAACATTCGATAATGGTGCTGAAAGCATGTCAAAATACGCCGGTAAACTCTGATTCAACCCCTCAAGTCAACGGGACAAGCGATGCATCACATCAAGAAACTCAGATGAATCACAAGAGTAGAAAAGTAGGTGAAACTCCTTGTTGTAGTTGAACAATTTGCATTAATGAGAAAAATATCACTGTATGGACTGTTCGTTCAAAGTACATTTCACTTTTCACTCTTCCAACTCGTTCGTATTTTTTGAAGCCAAACGATTGAAAAGTGCAAAGAATCTCACTGATCTTCTTTAACTTTTCACATTTTTTGTGGTAGAGTAACAGCTTGGAGTGACAAAAAAACCGCAAACAATCGTTCTCTGTTATAATTTGACGTCCAAGTACTTTCGCCTTTCAGACATCTACAAGGCTATTAAATTGCTCAAACTGTCGTAAGTACTTGAACGTCAAACACTCACCAGGTTCATCTTCATGGCCACTTCGAAAGAAATTAACTCTGAGCATCGTCAAACGAATATCGGTTTCGTATTGAACATTTTTTTTATTATTTCAGAGAAGAATACGGGACAAGATAACGTTTGAAGATCTTGAAAGCTCCGAAACCTCGGCACCTCCCGTTAAGCTCAATCTTTCTAAGGTAATTGATCATAGGCTTACAGAATATTTCTTATCAATCTCGGATTCATAGGTTTTTGCCAACGTGAGCTAATAATCGCCTTCAAATGATGATTACGAGTTCTTTGACAGGAAGAGTCTGACACTTCTGATTACAATCTCGACATCTGATAAACTTACTAATTGTAAAGATCGAAGGATTAATTTAAAACCTCTCAACATTTTTATCCTGACAAAATATTTTCCATCAGGTGGAGCGATATTTGCAAGGCCCTGCATCGAGCGAGGATGCTACCGTCCAACCGGTGACCGAGTCAGATCTTCCTCTGCTGGCACAGGCTCTCGTCCGTCTCAAAGATGAAGTCGCTAATTATCCTCTTCATTCCCCTAATCACAACCTTGTAGCGCCCACAGTCGCTGTCAACGTACTAGGCGAATTGACCCCTGGAGGTGCTCTTATGCGAGCTCATCACGATGACTCTCTTGCAGGTAAGTCGTATACTGGGAACGGTTGATATTCCATTTTTTTTTGTTAATTATTCAATAGTGAACCATGGTAATCACCCAAGAAAAAAAGTTCTAGCCTCCCTCCAAAATTTGATATTTTACTTTTCAAGGTCTGTAGAGTCCGAATATTTAATTTAAAAAATTCTGTCAATCTGCCATACGCTGTCGGCATTTTGCTGAAAAACTAAAGCAGCGTAATTCTTTGAATTTTCACCAAAAATCATTCCTAGTGCCTCAATTCTTGAGCCAAATCGCAACATCAATTTTTAGGGTTTTTTGAGGGTGGAAAAATTCGTATATTCCAATTTTTCTGAAACATGAGTGTGATTGATGTAAATTTTGATTGACTTTTTGACGCTGAACTGAATGAGACTATAATCGAGTCTATAGCTTTAATGGTTCTCAACGTATCGCAGCTTATGTGTGACATATTCGACATTTTGAGAAATTTGGCTTGATAATGTAACTCAAGAATTTATGACGCTAAAAAAATTGTTCAAAACTTCATGGAATGCTGATGAAACACTTTTTAGAGCTTCATTGTTTTGCAAATAATCGAACTTTTAATTAGATAATCGTGAGTTTTAATTCATTGTGTCTTCTTTTAAAACTTGAACGCTAGAATTTCGGTTACAGTAAAATCATGTGTCTAATGGTCTGCAATCTATTTGGCTGTAACATAAACGTATGATTTCACTAAGTAACAGAAACTTCCACGTTTTAAGAAGCACGAAATGTACTATAACTCTCCAAAGAAGAAAAATAAATGAAAAAATTGAAATTACCATAGTTACTATGGAATTTTCCCTTATATTTAACAGTCTGTTGGGTGGAAAATTGTCCAAACGTTCGTGATAGGGAAATATCACAAGTGGACGGTCTTCTTAAATCATAACTGAAACAGAGGAATAATAAACTGCCGCACAATAATTTGCAACGTTTTTCTTCCAATGGTCGTCGCATTCTTTATGGTTAGGTAAAGAAATTTGCAGCTTTACGATTTCTTCAAGCATAGAAATGATGATAGCAAGTTTATGACAGGAAGAGGCTGACCGCTCTGATGTCAACTTAGCCTTCTGATCTACAATAGTAGAAATTTACAATCCAGCAATTATCCGAGCCGCTCTCAGGTTTTATAATTAGTAATTATTTTGGGTGAATGTACGAACAGGTTTCGTTCGGAAGCACCTGTTCGAAGAAGCTAGAATATATGTCATTTATAATAATTCGAATCATGGGCATTGTGGAAATGATGAATTATTGACAGGAAAAGCCGTCTGACGCAGCAGTGATTCCAAATTCGCTTTCTGATCACTAATGCCCTGATGGTCAATAGTTCAATTGAATTTGGTTTGTTATTCAATTATAAACCATTGTAATTGCCCAAGGAAAAATGTCTGACTCCCCTTCTCGAAATTTGTCGTTTGTTGACGGTATGTTGAATTTGAATACGCGATAAGAAAATTCCTATCAGTCTTCAGAGGAAATTATACTAGCTGAATTATTGAACATCCCCCCTCCCCCCTACTCATGGTCAGAAAATAGCTCAATCCTTGAGCCTCAATTCAAAGGGTAATTTGGTGGTGTTTTGAGAGGGAAAAATGTCTAATGTTCTTGAATCATAAGAGAGTTTCATAATTCATTTTTATTGTATTCTTGATGAGAAACGAATGAGAAAAAGTCTTGGCTCAATTTTTAAAATAAATCATTACCCCGATTTGAGGGCATTTTTCTCTGTATTGAAATTATTCATCAACCAAATGTGCCTACTTCTATATACTTTCAAACATTTCCGAAATGATGATTGTGAATTGACAGGAAAAGCCGGCTGATATTGCTGTGATTATTATTTCACTCTCTGATCGCGTATTTACCCAATTTTAAATGGTCGTGCATTTTTATGGCATTTCAATTTTCGCTATATCAGTGAAACCCTTGCATATTGATGGATTTTGAACCCCTGCGGTCACTAGTATTTGTTACTCAATTTGTAATATTAACAAACCGCCTAATCCATCTCTCGCGCTGCCCGTATTGGGGGAATATTTCTATTTTAATTGAATCTCCATTGAACGTTACTCATTTTTTGGCAGTTTTCCTCTTTTTTTGCAACTATCAAATTTGGAGTTGGCCGAGGGAAAATTCGGCTGCAGGACTTAGAAAGCTTGATTGATTCAAATATCTCCCTCTGGCTTCACACTTTCCATTTTACTTATTGAGTTTTGAGGAGAACAGAGTTTACTTGAACCGTGAAAAACTGGCAATAATTAAATTCGATGTGATTGTTGAGCCTATCATGTACTATGCTGTCAACAACCTTGAAATAGAGACGTGATGATTGCGATGTTGAAGACAGGAAGAGGCTGACGCTATTCTGATGCTTACTTCGCCTTCTGATCACTTGGAAAAAATAATTTCGTCGAATAATACCATGAATTTATTATTGCAATTTTTCTCTGAAGAAATGATGATTGTGAATAGACAGGAAAAGCCGGCTGAAATAGCTGTGATTTTAATTTCACTTTCTGATCGCGTATTTCATTCGATTATGGAAAGTAATTTGATGGCATTTTCTATTTTCGCTCCATGAGTAAAATTCTTGAATATTTATTGTGTATCTAAATCCTTACGTCGCTAAATCAAGTTTTTCAATTTATGGTAAACTAACTGCCTAATCCGACCTACAATTTGAGAAAGTTCGGCTTCCGCATTCAGAAAGCTTGTTAAATTTAAATCCCATCCCCTGGAAGAGGCTGACGCAATCTAATCTTTGCTTCACTTGCTAAAAAAAAAATCCATTTGTGTTAGTAAGCTATTCTGAACATTTATTTGTGAACGTTCCCACCGTAAAACAGATAGGTAACTATAGGGGGAAACTCCGTAGCAACCATTGTAATTTTAATCATTTTTATTTTTCTCAATTTTCAAATTGAAAGCTAGATTTTTCGCCTAACGGTACAGTTGTAGAGAGTGTTTGACGACCATTTCAATGGGTATAGAGCGAAATCTCCCCAATTCGACACAAAAACTTGAGAACCAATAATGCTATCGACCCCGCGATTGTCTCATTCGATTCAGCGTCCAAAAATCCGTAGAAATTGATACCGAATACACCTTTTTCTGAAGAACGTTGGACAATACGAATTTTCTCTTTTGAAAATACCCTTAAAATTTAGGTAGCGATTTGGTCAAATAATTGAGCCACCAAGATTGATTATTTTGTGTGAATTTCAACAATTTAGCTTTTATAGTTTCGTCAGAAAAGTTTTTTTTCTTGTGCGGTTCTACGGTTAATAATGAACCAATATCATTCCGTAAAGTAATAGGATGAATTATTAGTGCAATTTTTCTCTGAAGAAATGATGATTGTGAATTGACAGGAAAAGCCGGCTGATAATGCTGTGATTATAATTTCACTCTCTGATCTCAACATTTATGTGAACATCAGTCGTCAACCGTTAGATACAGTAGAAGTAGAAATGGCTTTTGAAAAATTGAATTGTCCTCCTGTACAGATTAATAGACCTTAGTACGATGAAAGGTTCTTTATTACTAATTTACCACCAATTTTTCCATCAGTCTTATGTTAATCCCCCATTTTTAACCGACTTCAATAGGAAGTTTTTGCTATGGTTGGCTTGCGGGTATTTTTAATCGTTGCCATCAATTCATGAAACTTCATGTGTTGATCATTTGCAGAGCTCGTCCAGGAACCTCTAGCAAAGGAAGTGCGGGCGATCTACGCGTCGACCTGCGAATTGCTACGGCATTTCTGGGCCTGTTTTCCACCAACGACATCAGAACTGCAAGCCAAAGCCGAACACACTTACAATGCTCTGCGAAGATTGCATAACGCTCGCATAAAACCTTTTGAGGTTAGTTCCATCAAGATTTCATTTTCCTTAGTCTCCAGCAGTCGAGGTTTCTCTCATTGTAATAACTTTATCAGAATTAGAATTGAGGTTCTGTGACGTACCATTCTAGTAATAAATTATTTACTCTTAAATTTTGAATTCATTCAATTTTTAGATACATTTGATACGTTGAATTGTCATGATGAATTCGAGTTAGACTTTAATAGCAGTCTGTTTGAATATTTGATTGTACTCTCTAATGCGATCTGCGCGTTTTAATCAGAATCTTGTTTCGCAGATGAATTATCTATAGTTATCCTACTGCAATTTTTTCCTTTGCAGAGCAAGGTTATGGTTGATTTTTCGCCGCTGAGCCAACAGCTAACTTCCCACCTAAACCTGTGTCTGAACACAGCCTACAACAAATACGAGGTCTGGCAGTCGCGCAGGAAACAGTTGCCCCCTCTACCTGGCAACAGGTGACCCTCGTCGAGTGAGTTTCAAATTCACTAAATTCTTTTTTGTTTCATAAATTCTTTTTTTGCCATCTATCTTCTTGATAACGAGAGAGAAAAATATGATATCCACTCAAAATATTTCGCCCTATTCTGTATCAAATATAACCCTTCATTGTTTGTCGACAGAATTTGGTGTTTCGGCTGACCAGCTAATATCAAATCAAACTTTCGACTACCAAAACCCGTCATCGTTTCTCATCAATTTCTAATCGTCTCCCGAACGTGCAAAATTTCTGTCCGGTGATGTTATTTTTTAATTGTTTCATTTCTTATTGTGTTTCCTTCTGATGGGTTGAACTCTGCACTTATGAATAAATTGAATTTAAAAAGTTCTGATTTTGGTAAATAATGTAGCATTGGAATTGGCTGAGCCATTGTGCTATTTCTTCTGTGTCTAGTCGGGTAAATATTATTTCAGGTGGCAACGTTCGTTCAACTGTTACTTGTAGGAAAATTACTGTTAGCAAGTTTCAATTGTTATGCTTTGATTTCTGCTTTCCCGTTGTTTTTCCTTGCGGAGAATTCCAATTTCGGTAAATCTTTTTCTGACATTTATCTTCGTTAAATTGAGCCCGCGACGGTAAAATTTGGATAATTTGAGGTTTAAATTTCACGTGCGACAGCATATTTTTTCAAAATCTTGGTATTTTTTAATGAACAGATAAACCTTACCATTTCACAAAAATTATGGCCGTCAAACCAGTAGCCGTGAGCTAGCATTTCTATTTAATGACTTCTAGCTTGATTTCCATAATATTTTTCTTCCAAATTTCGGGGCACAAAAGGCCACCAATTTTTCAATGTTTCATCCAACTGCAGCGTAAATGTTTTCCTAAACTGGGTTTAGTTAAGGCTGATATACACAGTTGCCAGCATTGATTTAGTCTTCTGTTCAATTTATGGCGGTGAAATCCTTAATCATAGGGATTTGACCCATCGGAAGTTCTTTGTTTAGGTTCTAATATCTAAATAGTTACCTACATCAGAGAAACCAAATTGTTCTCCTTCTATTAGGCCAATGGCGTTTGTTCAATGTATAATAACATTAGTGAGTGCAAAATATTTTCGTTTGTTAGTGTGCCTTCAGACAGTGCGCTGGATCATTTTTTTATTGTAATTTTTGTACATAGATTTCCCATTCTCTTCATTCAATGGAGAAAAAACTATCGAACGTTTATTTTTTACCCCTATTTTCGACTACCACATGATAAATTTTTCTTTTCCTCTTCTCGATCGTACCCTGCTGTAAATAGAAGATGGTTTTATTTTTCATCGATTTGAAACTGCATCAATTTTGGTATATCCATGCAGTTAACCAGTGCGACCACACGGGAAATCAGATGAAGGAGAGTTCTTGGTTCATTTGAAAATTCAATTCTATGGTACTTCAGTAGCTAATACCCATGAAGAACTCCGGGAAATGATGTCCATATTTTTCAAATGAAGAACAATCTGTTAGGCTATAGCGTTTGTAAAAGTCCTAACCTTCCGGTAAACTGAAAAGTCTCAACAATTTCAAGAGAAATGGCCTTAAGTCCTCTTGGAAAATTTATCATTTGTATATTCGTAATCTGAATACCTTTAGCCGTGATGAAGTATAAAAATCACAAGCTACATCAGCGAACTAGGTAGCATCTAAATTATTTCTCCCTAGGCTGGGACACTTGATGAACCGAGAGCTCTCCATTGAACAGCTGAACAACGTTTGTCCACTGACTTTTCTACATGAGTGCTATCCAACCTAAATAAACCCTCTTGACCATCAAATTAGAAAATCGTTCTTCTGAACTCCGTTATGAAACAATTCCTTTATCTGTTGCTAATTGTTCCGTTTTCCAGTCATGTATGCCAGTCATTATGAGTATGTGTATAGCGTATTTAATTATTTATATTGAAGCCCCCCGCTACACTGCATAATAAGTGATTAGCGTGTGATGAATGTTATTAATGAAAGTGCCTCGCTGTTTTATTAGTATCTCGATTTAATTTTCTCCCCGTACGCAAAACTAGGGATCAATTTCGTGCAAGATATCCGGGAAATTCATTCAGGATCTTGTAAATTTTGTACGTTGTTATAAGTGAAAATATTTGTCTACTATTGAAACGAAAATCCTCTGGAAAGAGAGGTTCGTCGCGGAACTGGCCGTTCAAACGTGTGAGATCGACCACGTTTTCCCCCTGCGCATAAATAAATCAACTGTTGTTCAATTTTGATTTTTTCCCTCATTCCTTTCCTCTTATGCCGACATTTTGTCGATTTCCGCACGGCAAAAAATCAATCCAATTGAAGGAAAAAACCGGTGGCGACTTTCGAACTGGGAACTGGTGCTTTTGTTTAAATAAGAATTCGGTAGATAGCTTACGTTGGTGACCCTCAAGTTACCTATATGCTCTAGTGCCTGATAACTACCGTCGAGCGATTTGTTGGTTCGAGGAAAAATTAAATGTTCCCCGTGAAAATCAGTTTTAGCTTGGAAGACAGGTTAAATTTACTTCAAATTAATTTACACCGAGGTAAAATATTGAATTGGAAATTTTCATTATTATGAATCGGAAACCTTCAAGTTGATCTTACTTGCTTAATTTTTTAAGGTGAATTGAACTATGAAAATGCTCTAGTCTTAAATTGGTGGTAAAATTTACATTTCAGGCTCTATTATGATCCTATGTCGCTCAATGAGCAGTTGAAGCTGAACAAAAAATTCTTTAGCGACTACTATGGTTTACATTGAGTGATGGACGAAAACGGAACATCCCGTACGTCGTCATCTGTTCTTGAACATATCTGGCGTTTGAAATGGCAACTGACTATTCGGTTGGGAAGAGCTCGAAGTGGCCGCCGCTTTGGTTATTTATAAAAAGGGGTCCCCTTCGATGACTGGGACACAACAGGCGTGGATGGAGGCTGAATTGTCTTGGTTTGAAGCCCGGAATATATTTTCACATCCGAGTTAATAATGAATTAATGTAAAAATCGTATATTCTACTAATTTTCCTTACGCGTTCTCTAACTTGTAGAAAATACTCGTCGCTCTTCTACTCAGGACGATCATCGTTTACTACAAAAATATGAAGAAATTAATTCCTCGAATGATTAGTTCTAGGCGATTACGAGAGCGAGGTGCTACGTGAGAAGGAATTAAACGTTCTCATTTTTATTTATTTATTAGATGTAGCCAAATAAATGGCTGTACGTTATTAAAGGAGGACAGATGGACGAACTGAAGGGAAACAAGGTCCGCCACACAGCACCTGCCATCTCACCTTGAACACTGTGCCTGGTATCGCCTGGATCACATCCTCCCGGCATATGTCTCGATCCTTGATACTTTTTAGCTCTACCAAGCATCTGTCACATCCTTGGACAGCAGAACTGGTTGAAATCGAGTCTGCTATATCAGCTAGAACACGACTTCCGCTCAATTATCGTATCTTTCGCTGACTGGTAACTAGCAATGGACTCGGACGAGCAGCTGTCAGGTAGAATATAATGTTTCTGTGCAATAATTCTACGGTTGAACTTAACTAGGAGATACTGACATTTCGAGGAATAAGAGTCGGTGCCTGATATATTTTCAATAATTCGCCAGTCGATTTTGCATTGCGGCGCTCATTCGCAAAAAACGCTGCGAATGATTGCACAATGGTTTATTATTCCTTCGCTTCAATAATGATTTAAGAAGACTAAGTATGCACCTGTGATATTATTCCGAACATTTGAGAACGTTCACACCAGAAAAACAGATTGGTAACTATAGGGGAAAACTCAGTAGCAACTATTGTAATTTTAATCATTTTTATTTTTCTTAATTTCCAAATTGAAATATGAATTTTTCGCCTTACGGTATAGTTGAAGAGAGTGTTCGAATTGCATTCCAACGAGTATAGAACGATTTTTATCGCTCCAAGAACTCTCGAGTTCTACCCTCGTGCCAAATTTGTGAAAATCTCCCAAACTTAACGCAAAAGCTGCGATAACTCGAATACCAATAAAGCTATCGCCCCTCAATCGATTCAGCGTTCAAAAATCTAGAGAAATTGATACCAAATACACATTTTTCTGAAGAACGTTGAAAAATATGAATTTTCTCCTCCTCAAAAACATCCTCAAAATTGAGCTAGCAATGTGGTTCAAGTATGAGAGCGAGATTGATTTTTGAAGAAAATTTCAAGAATGTAGCAATTATAGTTTGGCCGGACAAGTGATGACGACGGATGGACAGAATTTTTTTTATTGGATATTCGGATTCTAGGTACATCCATTGAAACGTAAAACATAACATTTTGAGGGGGTTAGAAAAAAAATTTCCTGGGCGATTACAACGGTTTATTATTGATAATAAACCAAAACGGGCTCGTCTAAGGTTGTTACAGTCAACGGGCGCGAATTGTATCACAAGCATCCGTGGAAATTTTCTCATTGCATCACCAACGTATTTATCCGATCCTGATATTGATGGACCTTAAGGCAATACTTCTCTTCCACTTGGAAAACTGTTCGATTTTTCTTTTTTTCTCTGTTGTTAACATCACAAAAAAAGTATAAAAATATTTTTTTAAAAACCGCTTCTGTGGAGTTCAATGGAAAATTCGCACTTCTACGACTGACACGGTTTCCCTCAGCTACCTGCCGTTTCGCAGGTTAGGGACTGGTACCTGCTCGCTCTAAATGGGGAACCTTAGAAGTTGTAAGGCCTTTCGATGTTTTTGCAGGCCCAAGGTTTGGAAGCCTTCGTCGTTCGAAGTCGAAGAGGAAAAAAACATGTGAAACGTGTACGGGGTGACGCGGTCCCTTTTGGCTAAACCAAAGTTATCGCTGCCACGAGAAGTTCGGCCGCCATTGGCCTTCGGCATTCCATTGATTTCCGTTCGAATACAAACTGGACGAAATATTTACAAAATCTCAGTTACCTTGTGAATCATTACATGACCTTGGACGGTTCTAAAAATACTCCGCCAGTGAAAAGGCGTAGAGAAATGATATCTAATCATGCGTAAAGAAACATAAGAATTACTGGTGATTAACAACACGAAGGTGTGTCGAAGCTCCCTTCCAATATTCGAACAGGAAGTCGATCGCCAGTGGTTATTCGTTTGAAAATAATACGCTTTACTAGTTTAGCTGAGAAAAAACAAGGGGTGTGCATAGATCGCACGGAATTTCCATATTTGAAAAAGAGTATAATTACTTATAAAATCGAGAAACTCATTCAAAGGCCGCAAAATTTGTACATGTAATACTGTTCATGAAATACTAGCCGAGAGACCGAAAAACGCGTGAAATATTTTTATCCAGTGGATTTTCGGTGTGTGACACTATCGATAAAAATCAAGCACCTCAACCATAAAAATAATCAATGCTAGTCATCAAAAATCAATGCTTGCCGTGAATAAGTTTCGAGACCTGTATCAATTTTCGGGGTCTGTAAAAATAAAACAATAGCCGCTGAAGATGCCCGAATGGGCGAAAGTGCTCGGCCAGCCATTAAAAATCTGGAGAATAAGTCGCCTGGTTTTTCTCCCCCTCACAACCCCTCTACTACAACAAAAAATGCGACGACAACCAAACGAAAAAACAATATCCGAATAATGCGGAATAAGTACTGTCGGTGACCCGGGCTATAAAAACCAGGCGTTCGAATAATATATTTATGTTGGTATTTGCGGTCTGTAAAAATCAATAAAGCACTAGTAAATAGCTAAAAAAAAAAAATACAAAAAAAACGCATACCGTGAAAGTTATGTGTGTGAGCCAAACAATAAATATGCTGCAAATTATTGTGCAGTGGTTTATTATTCCTTTGTTTCAGATATGAACTGAGACCATCCATCTGCGACACCAACTACTCCGAACATTAAAGTTTCCAATTAACAACAGATTGTTAACTGTAAGAAAAACAACGTACCTGCTATGTTAAATTATTTTCATTTATCTTAACTAAATCGTCATCTTAAATTAAAGATAAAATTATTTTCTCAACAATGCAACTTAACTTTAAGTACAGAACGATTTCAAGCTCCATAAATTTTTGAGTCATACCCTCATTAAAAATTTCTCAAAACCTCTTGAAAATTCTACACAAAATCTGCGGTAACTTGGGAATTTTCAGAGCTATCAACCCCGCGATGGTCTCATTCCAATCTATTGAAATTGATACCAAATAAAACTTTTCCTGCAAAACGTTGGAAATTCGAATTTTCTCCTCCTAAAAACCGTCTAAAAATACTATTGAAATTGAGTAGCGATTTGATTAAAGAATTGAGCAGTTGTCAGACCAAGATTATTGGATTCAACATGCGTAGGACATTTAAGGGGGGTTGGAAACATGTTTTTGTTGAGCGATCACACTGGTTTGCAAATGAATAATAAAACAAATTTAGGCGTCATCTGCTTGTCACACATTTCAATACCTCGACCGTTCAAAAATTTTACTATTACGGTCTATAAAAATAAAAACTTCGAACGCGTACATCGAAAGTACGATATTTTATCCAGAATCCGTAACTGCTGATTTTGCATATTCGCTTGTAGAAAATTTTCTGAAAATTTGATTGAATTTCGTTCATTGTTCACGGAGATATGACGATTTTTGTAATTTTGTGATAATTGACAGACAAACAGACACAACAATAATTGTTTCTGAGTTGATAACTATGAAAATTTCTTCTGAATTCGACTCCTACACTTTTTTACACTTCCATTTACTAGGAAAATATGGAAGTAAACCACCCGTACCTTATAATGAAGTAATTATATACAAATGAACTTATAAATTACTAATAAATCAAATGGGAGGGTAATGGAATAATATTCATTTTCTATTCTGCCTGCGATTGGATGCAGAATAAAATTAACTAATAAAAGTGAACGGTAATCGGTCGTAGAATAAAACTAAGATGCACATAATCAAATGGTGATACATACATAATGATCCTGAGTATAAATTGTATGTCAAACCATGAAGAATTTCTGAGCGAAAATAATTTTCAACCTTCTCAACCATTTTTTTTTTTTTTAATTATCGATTATATTACTATGTTTGAATGGTGGACAAGTGATCCTGCCGCAGGCCGGGACTAGTGCAATTTGATAATTAATACAAATATTGCCCTAATCACAGCCTGCCATAGATCACCGTAACCCCTTAGAAAATCGATGATTGTGCGATGTAAATTGATTTTGAAGTTCCTTATCATAATGCAGCTCCATGATGGGTGGCCATTTTGATGAACAACCGCTTGCGGGATAGGCCGGGACAAGTGCAATACTGGCTAGAAAACGACTGAGCATGGCGACCTCTCCCGGCCTACTCCACGAGCGGGCGCTGATGATTGAAGATCTCGACGGGTTTCTCTTGGAAAATGTCTAGGTTGAAAAAGTTAACGAAAAGGAAAAAAATCCAAGTTGAAAAAAATTTAGCCATCGCAAATCGCGATTTTTTATCGCCAACAACGTACGGTAATGAATATTTCGTATGGATATATTATTAAAAAATCATCAAGTTTACGCGTGTATGCGAATTAAGCCTACTAAACAATAGAGCGATTCAGTTTTGCAAGATTTTCTCAGTTCAAGTCAATACTTTTCTCAATTCAAAACCCGATTTTTTGAAGGGCTGATTTGTTTCAAAAATCGGAAAATTCTACTTGCTGGTATCGAAAATTTCAAACGTTCATCCGTTCCGAAGGTGAAATAGAGCACATTAAAAAATCAAGTAATTCGTCTGAGCACTTCGGTGAAAATTTTTTTATCCATGATTTTCATTCCTTTTCGCAATGACGATTTGAATTTATCTTGTTTTTATCCATAGAGAGATGAATAAACACAAATTATGTACTTACCCATACAGATATGGACAATAATCTGTTTCTCCCTTGTCGTTCATTTAAATGTTTAGAAATAATATTAATAATAATGGGTTTTTATATATACTAAATTACTTGCTCCGAGATTGTGGTATCCCGTGTCACCGATTCCACTAATTTTAAATGAGTATAATGTTATATCGATTTCGGCAATTAGTCCATCATCAGTAACAATCTACAGACGCCTTACAACTCATTTTGAGTTAACATATTTATAACAATATAACTTATTTAAAATTGGTTGAATTTGTGACAATTTCTTTGTCTCCTATGCTTGACTAATAATAACTTACTATAGATAGATATTTTGAAATAAGTATTATTCATTTTTATCCTGAGAGGAAAGGAAGTAGTAGAGCTCTACACGCCAGCTTTACATGTGAGGAACTCGAGCTCCACGCCGTTATGTAGATTGAAGGTCGCGGGTCGTTGATTGGGCGAAATTGTGACCCCTTTATAGTAAGAACAGCCGTTAGTTTCCAGCTAGCATTACATGTAAAGCCAGCAATTTGATTTGAGCTTCATACAACGTGAATTAGAGGCATTTCCTGTTAAGGAAAGTAGAAATCGTAAGTTCAGCGAACCAAAATGCAAGCTTATTCCAAATTGGCGGATTTAATTAGGATTATGCGATTCTGCAATTTTCTTTTGTCCTCAGGCAATAGAGACATTTCGAAGGAAAGAATGCACTGCCGAGCCAAGGGAGAAGAAGTTTAAAGTTTCGAAAAAACCCGTTATTTATCGATACACAATTAGTATTTTTTTTTTTTTTTTCAAATGGCAATGAACGTTTCCTTTTGTGTAATATTTTTCTGTCTAAAAATTTATTATGTTAAATTATTGCTATTTTTTAATTCTGGAGGATTGCAGTTGAATCCCTACAAGAGAAGCTATTTCTGGTACCTATTCCAATGAATGAACCGTTTTCAAAGATAACTCGAAATGGTGCCGAAAGGATCGAATCTTATCTATGGAAGAGCTTGCGTGAGGGATCGGTAGAAAACAGACGTTTCTGTTGAACCTAGTAGGACGCGAAGAGCCGAGGACTGATATGTTGGAATGCTTATCACGTCACGTGTAGAAGCCGTGAAGTGAGGGTTTTTTTTCTTTTCTTTGATATCAGCAGAAATTCAAGTTGTAGCGTCCACATTCGCTGAGGTCGGCAATCCTAGTGTGCTGAGCTGTTTCGGATGTGAAGAAGCTGTCGTTGAGATTAATCTTGATTCGAGGTTGTCGATTTGAGTTTTCCTCATGCAATTGAATCAAATTGAAAACTCCCATGGCTATGAATTATTCGTCGTTGACCATCATAATGTCTTAATGCGGGTTCATAATGAAATTGATGCGTGGCAGCGTTTTTGTTGTATTTATTCATAATATCTAATTTTTGCATTCCAATAGAAAAGGTTTCATTTGTTTTTTAATTAAATTTTTTTTAATTAAATCTTTTTTTTGTTTTGCTTATTACTTTACTCTAGTAAGTACTTTATATTTAATTGAATTTTTTGAAATTTACTTAATTTCTTTTCATAAATTCATTTAATTAATTCTTTAATTAACTTCAATTTGTTTTAGATAATTTATAATTTTGTAACTAATTTCATTTTTGATTTTTTGGTAAAATAAACCATTGTCTTAATCACCCAAGAAATTTTTTTTCTAACCCCCTCAAAATTTAATGCTTTACTATGTTTCAAGACATGCAGAATCCGAATATACAATTAAAGAAAAGAACATTCTGTCCGTGCGCTGTCAAAACTTTTCCGACTAAACAATAACAGCTAAATTTTTTAAAATTTTCACCAAAAATCAATCTCGGTCACATCATCTTGAATCATTTCTGAAGCGAATGATTAAAAAACCACCGTACAATAATTTGCAGCGTTTTTAAATATAATTCTTGATTAATTTAATTTTGGAATTTTTTCAAAAAAAGATTTTTTGAATTCTGATTGAGAACGCACGATTAGCCGAAGAACTCGAAAAGTAGGACTACTAAAATATTAGAGTGGGGGTAGTGTCGGTAATTTTCTAATAACTTCTAACATTCCGATTCCCTTGTTCTTCGCCGCCTTCCTCACGAATAGATTATCAAAAACTTCAGACGGATCCAAAAATAGCGGTTTCCTTCTGTCATCACGAAGCTTCCGCCTTTGACAAAAGCCGCCAACGAACGCAGTAATTTATTTTATTTTTTTAATTTGTACCTTTTCACGATAAACTAGCTGATTTCTCAAATTGTATTTGCGTACCCGGAAAGATGATAATTTAAAATGATTCCATAGAACAAATATATTAATAAAATAAATTACATTTTATACGAATAAAATGTTAATGTTAATAAATAATGAAGGAAGAAAATAGCGTGGGAATAGGACGATCTAGGCCACGTTGATTGTAAACGTTCGTTCGATAAGCCAATGTTCTTAATTCGCTCAATAACCGGGTTACAGTTGATTTGAAAAGAAGTTCGGTTCAAAATGAATTCTTTTGCTGATAAAATCAAGCCGCATGTAATCATTCAAAGCCGAAAATGTAGTAATAATACATTCAGAGGTGAGATACATAATACATACAAAACGACGATTAAAATAATATAGATTTTGTTTACGATGGTAAACTCTTCCTTACTTTTTCAAATAGATGAAATTCATCTGACAAACTATGATCAACACAATGCACCATGAAATGAGTTCCAATTTTCAATAGGTCACGCCACGTAACTAACTACAAGGGGATAATGAAGTGTATACTAATTTGACACAAGAGATATCTAACAGAATTCAAGCAATTCGAAGGAAAAATGGTTACTAATGGAACAAATGGTAATACTGAGGTACTTACAGCGAGGAATATTTCTACGATAGGTCATTGCACCTGAAACATAAATTGAGAAACGTTAGGAAATTTACGAGCACTCATTTTTAAGTAAGGTCCCATTATTCTCAACGCTTTTTCTTTTCCTCTTTCGAATTTTAAATCTTTCACATGTAACATAGAAGTTTTTCAGAGCTTAAAATAAAATAACGTGTTGGAGGGAACAACTCAATTAACAACGAATAATTGTAATATATGAGGCGAAAACTATAAAAGTTGGCGATCGAAAACGAGCATTAAAAAAAACTCGTGGAGACAAAGCACGCAGAATAATATTCTACATAAATAATAATTTATAGTATTAGTAGTTCTATATAAAATAAATATATATAATAATTTTCTTTCAATGGTAAGACGTATTATTACAGTCATGTAAATTCATACCCAAACGAGAAGAATAAATTAAATCACGCGACAAAACAGAAGGTACTAAAAGAGAACGTGAGCTAGATGTCCTTACCTAGAAAAAAATACTTCCACACAAAGACAGGAAAGATAAGACGTTCGAATCGGCTCGAATGCTATTCAGTGAGCGGCTGAGACGGAGATAATACTGTTGAAATACAAGAATAGGCCTCAACGACAAGCGGACAATCGGCTGGGTCAAAGAGCAACCGACCAGCGAATCGACAGCGGACAGGCAATGCCAGTCCAGATCTGAATTCGGACGAATGTATATCCGAAAATGAATTATTTGAAAAAAAAAAAAAAATTACAGGTTTTTGTTAATTCAAAAAACATCGATATGATCGAATACTGATATTTTAGTTCCAATATTATAAATAATTCCAATAATATTACATTATTGTATTTTTTTTCAACCAGTAGACCACCGAAACCTAAATTGTGTGATTTAGAAGTGAGAGTCAGCCAAAAATATTGAATAATACACTTAATCGAATTGGCTTAAAATCAATAAATAGTTAAAGTTTTGACGTTTGGCATACCTACTCAAGGCGCGACCAATAAATAATTCAAGAACTTAAATTGTACTGGGTTGGTGAGGGGGAGAAGAACCAGGCGACATATTTATTCTCCGATTTTTTATTTACTGGCCGAGTACTTTCGCCCCTTCGAGCATCCTCAGGGCGATGTGGAACCATAGGTTACCACAGCCCACATGGTTCCACATCGCCCTGAGGATGCCCGAAGGGGCGAAAATACTCGGCCAGTAAATAAAAAATCGGAGAATATGTCGCCTGGTTCTTCTCCCCCTCACCAACCCAGTACAATGAGAGATGCGACGACTCAACCAAGAGGAACTTAAATGTTTCAAATAAAAGTCCTTAAAATCAATTTTATAAAAAAAATATGAAAATATAACAGACGATAGGGACTATCTATTGATCACTTGCCAGAAGAAACCGACCACGATGATCTCCAGGTTGATTACGGCCGAAATGCAGGTTCGAAGTTCGTTCGATATGGTCATAGCGCCTCAACCCACACACTCTGTTCCTATTGGTGTATAATAATCAATATAAACAAAGAGTGTGGGCTCAGGAGCTAAATTGATATTCGTTCGATTGCTGACGAATCGCAGAAGTGCATCATATTCGTTGAAATTCTTTACACCGAAAAATACACAAATATTCAACATAGAATAAATATATTAAAAAATACAAAAACAAGTAAAATATAAATGTCCCAACATAATTGACAGCGCTGGTTCACTGCGAACGGCTACTAAAATCTTCGCATAAAAACTGCCACGTCAAAAATCATCGGGAGTAAGGGAATTTTTCAAAAATGAGCCGAGCTGCCAATTGTCGCACTAAGGTTTCATAAAATAGCGTCGAAGTTAGAAATGAAGCATATTTACGATGGGAGTGCTCGGAAGAACGGTGAAATGTCCGGCCAACGTGTAAACAGTAACATTTTATTGCATTCCACCTTGGCATTCCTTTCACTACCCCAGTTTCGATGGCGAACTATCGATAAAATGATACCTACGCAGTAACTTTTATTAAATAGTCGTAAATCTTGACAAGGGTAATTAAACGAGTAATTTGGGGGCTATTAAAATGAATAAATACTCGAAAAAATAGTAATAATTACAATTAAAAAATAATTAAATCATTAAATTAATTAAATAATAATTTACAATTAGCAAGCAATTCTCTGAATACGACATAGAATACAGGTGATATTGACAAGATTCGGAGAAATCGTCTTGAATAATATGCAAAATTGACTATCCACCTAGTCGCTGTGAATAATATTCACATTTTCACAAGTCGAATTAAATAAATAGCTCAATAAGCACATCGCTGGTGGTACTAAATATACATCCGATAGGGACATGTGGGTACCAGGCCAAGCATCACAGATGCCTTCGCAAGAGCTGCGATATTAAATGTACCGGCATTGCGCGGATTTATGTTACAACGCCCGCAACGATGGCATCGAATATCAAGAGGAATTTTCATCTCATCTTCAGGCTAGCTTAAGAAAAGAACTGATCGAAACAAAAACGAGGAAGATTCAGTTTAAATGTGAATGAAACTACGTAAATAAGCATGACTTTTCGACACAACGTGCCGAACAAACATATTTCCGCCGAGACAATGAGAATTTTTTCGCAAAAAAAATGCAACTTCAATTCAAACATTGCTCAGAGGCCAAGGCTAAAAATCGTTCGATTTTGTTAAGTTGACCGCTTGACAAGGAAAAAATTTCCAGTATCCGAACAGATTCAGAGATGTACGAGAAAAGAGAAAACAAACTTGAAATTGTCTCATGGAATGAGTCAAGTTTTGGCTCCTGGAATATCACGATACGCGGGGAAATCCGCTCGGCCTCGATAATTCGCTAGGCAGAAAATTCAACGCAAAAAACGAATTCGTGGCGAGAAAAATCTTCAAGAAATCAGGCTGAAGTAAAAACGGATCAAAAGTTCCTTCATTTGCATCAGTATAAACCGTCTAACGGTTGAGCAATTCGAACGGGCTCGAATCTTCAGAGAAAAAAAAAGATAATACGACAGTCGATTCTATTAAATTGGGCGGTTTTCGGCTTCCTCGTCATTTCGAGGTTACAGGAGGCTGGTTTACATAATTTTTAGGCCGCACCAATTAACTGAAGGTTCAAGGGGGTAATTAGACAAGTGAGCACGCGATTTCACGATTCAAGGTTTTACTTATGTGAAACGAGAAAAACAACCGTCTCAACTTTTGTTTTGTACACTTGACTGCTGCGAAGAGCGAATTATTTCAATACCATTTCATCAGTTTAATGAACAGAAATTCGATACCCCTTGATCACGATTTTTGAAATCCGTCAAGTCTAAGGAACTATGAGCCCTAGGAACCTCCTATTAGGAAAATTACATGAACCATTAGTCGCATTTTATACAAAAGAAAACGCACGACACGCGTGTCTATTTGAGAAGCGAAAACTATATTTTCTCCGATTCCTCGAAAATCTCTAAATAAAGTACACCATTCGAACGCGTTTTGATTGTGTTGGGAAACTCAATTTGAGTGAAGACATTTTTTGTCAACCCAAAATATTCGAGGCGGAATTGAAAATCCCAGACAGGGCCAGACCATGACGGAGCCGCGTAGGCGTCAACAATGGCCAGTGACTCACAGCCTCCGAACTCGAGCTCATTATTTAAATTAAGGGAAACCGGTGGGAGGGATGGAACGACAATCGAATGGGCTTTTGTTCTAGTGTCAATAGTACAGCTAGTACAAATGCCATAGGGTGAGTTCAACATGTGATTAGACATGAGAATATTTAAGCTTAGCCAGAAATCTGGAGAAAACTACACCAGCATAAAAAAAATAATAAATTTGAGAATTTATAAATAAAAACGCTGCAAATCATTTTACACTGTTCATTATTTATTTTCTTCAATTATGATTTAAAGAGGTCGTTCATTTGTGACTTGTCGGAAAAATCGCAAACGTTTCCTCGTAACAAAAGATGGGCAATTATGAGGGAGAACTTCGTAGCAACTCAGGTAATTTCACTCATTTTTATTTTTCTTAATTTTCAAATTAAAAGCTAAATTGCCGAACGCTACCGCTGATGAGTGTTTTACAACCATAGCGAGTATAGAACGATTTTTAAAGCTCCAAAAATTCTCGAGTTATACCTCATTTCTAAATTTTGAAAATTTCGACAATTCTACACGAAGGCTGCGATCGAGAAATATTAAAGCTATCGACCCCGCGATGGTGTCCAAAAATCGACAGATATTGATTCTAATTAAACCTTTTTCCGCAAAACATTGGAAATTACAAATCCGCTTTCAGAACTCCTAAAATTGAGGTAGCGATCTGGTAAAGAGTTGAGCCACTGCCAGACCAAGATGATTTTCAGTGAAAATGTCAAAAATTTAGCTTTTATAGTGTCGGCCTAAGTGTTGACCGGATACGGCGGACGGGCATAATATTTGTTATTGGATATTCGGAATCTAAATGCCTTGAAACGTAAAAAAACCAAATTTTGAGGGGGGTTGGAAGACTTTTTTCATGGGCGATTACGATGGTTTACTTTTGAACAGTAAATAAAAATAGTACCTAGTAAAAATTTTTTTGCTATGTTCATAAACCCTTCTCTGTTCACGAATTGCGTTTCTCCTCGGAGCCAAAATAATTCACGTAGGACTGGGAGTGCAAAAATTCGGCCTTTTAAGCGTCGCACAATTTACGCAAGATTGACTGCTTTATGGAGCACGATTGGGCGAAAGATGGACGCTATTTCGCCCTCGCTGTGGAATATTTCAACAGAAGAACTGCCAAGGTACTTTCTTTGCGTAGGTCGACTGCGACTTCTCAAGTATGCATCGTTCGCAGAGCGATAAAAGCAAGAAAAACACGAAATCTCGGAGTCAGCCGTTCAACTTCACTCGGCTTCGTTCAAATTTAATATACAATTCCCGAAGGAAAGATTTAAGATCGAAAGAATATTTTTCTTACAGACTTAAAATTAGAGACGAAGTAGATAGTGAAAATGTGAACACAAGTTTTCCAACTGACCGTAAAAATGAAAATTTCGAACCAAATCAATTGAAAACGATCGTTGGAAGACAATTTCGTCAAACCGTACTAGTACTAGTAGTTGTGGCTTATGGAACGAAATGACCGACGCCGGGAGGATTAGGACGTCCCCGCCCAAAAGCGAAATGTCTTCGAAGAACGGACATGACGGCAAGGCTCACAAAAAAAAAAACCTTTTAGAACAAGCTTTTACAACAGGCCTTTGACCCCAAGAGAAGCCATGAAAAGGATCACTTTTAGCAAGGTTTCAAAATGGAAATATGACTTCTTCGACGGAATCGAATGGAAAACCGACTTTCGGCGAACCGTATTCGAATTTCAAGCATAAAATGTGAATTCTGAGGTTGATAGTTACGTTTATGGCTCGAACTGTAAGCCAAGCGTATTCTACGAGCTCAACACGAGCTTAACTCTCGACTACAGTTGAATTTCTTCGCAGTTCATTTCTTTAAAATTGCAAGCTAAAATGCGCAGGAAGTTTTGACGAAAAAATTGACATGCCTACTCACAGCTACTGAGCTTGCATGAATTAAACAATCAAACAAACTTGCATTAATACCCAAATAATAAATAATCTAAATAATAACAACAAAAAGGGGGAAATAATTTTTTTTTAGTTAGTGGTTTGTTGTTGTTTTAGTGAATGTTTTTAATACCCAAATAATCCCATTTACAACCATCAACAATTCCCATTAACTCCCATAAAAGCCCATTGATACTATGGGGATGCCAAAGGGTGCGATACCCAAATAATAAATTTAAATAATAACACAAACAAAAGGGGGAAATATTTTTTTTAGTTAGTGGTTTGTTGTTGTTTTAATGAATATTTTCCTTTTTTAATTTGTAAAATTTCGTCTCGATTTTTCAGTTCATTTTTTAAATTCAATTTTGGAATCGAATCAATCTATTCATTTTTTTTTTTTTTTGTTACTTCGTAAATAGTGATAATAGTGGCAACTATGGTAGTAGTAGGTAGTAGATATTGCAAGTCTTAGCGCAGAAGGAATAATATTAGATTGTAGTAAGAAACCTACACCGGGCCAAAAGCTGAACAAACGTGTTCTTACTAGAACTAGATACTGGAACGTGAGCAGATAGTGTGTGCTTCCACAAGACCACGTGGCTCTAGGCGACGTAAATTCGTCGGTGGTTCGCGCGAATTTCCTGGGCTAGAAATCAACATCCTCGGTCAGTCCATTAAAGGGCACAGAACACAAGGACGTTTGATTGCGATAATTTCAATACCAGGCCACTTCAGGTACCGAATGATGGAAGTTTGTGTCTAGTCGAGTCACAAAGGTTCAAACATGAGCCAAAAACACCCAAAAATCCAATATACTAGTAGATGAAATAAGAAAAATACATTTATATCCATCTAGATGAGTGATCATGATTCCATAGTGGAAGGGATTCTGCATCGAGTATTGCCTTGATTTAAAACGTGTCTAAATTGACTTCACCACTGAAATTCTTCAATGATGGACAGCAGTTATAACTCTTCAAGTGACATAGAACATAGTACACAGAATACAAGTACGAGAAACTAATTTCCTCCAGACAGTACACTCCAGTAAGTATAATTCCAAGTCACAATATCAATGGTAGTTTGAAAACAAAATACACCCGTCGAACGTTTGGCGAGCTAGCCAACTAATTACATCAAGTTATGTACCATTGGAAAGTGAGGATCTCTGACAGCACGATCAACATTACCTTGACGTTAATCGCCAACGCAGCGACGATAACTCTTGACTTCCAACCGTCGCCATCGACAAAATATCAACTTATAAACGCCAATTTACAGGGAAAATTAACATTTATAGAAACACCTGTGAATTGGCGAATGAGTGTGATGCCATGAGTGTGAATTCAATTGGGATAATTTGTGAATCGTTTTAAAACACCGCCTTCTAAGATCACAAGGACTTAATTAGGAATATATTACATTCTAGAGTGCCCCGGGTGCGCAAAATGAAATTAACATGTTAACATTGAGCAGTAGTTGTGACCTTGAATCGGGAACAAATAATAATATGTTAAGTTAAATAAACGATGCAAATACAGAAGCAAATTACGCCGTATATTTCATCAAGTAACCCTCTTATTATCATTGAACAAATGACACGGTCCAGCACCGAGAGAAAAACCAATATTTAATAGAAACTTTGACATTAGTTGAGAAACCCGCATCATAATAATATAGAAATAAGAGCGGCTATTAGTTAATTTTTTTCGGACGGAACTGTCCTATATTGTATTAGTAGTGTAATGTTGGGAACGTCAACTTTTATGATGTAAATTATAACTTACGTACATTCAGAGCTGTTTAGGTCCATAATCCGAAAATTCGCACGAGGAACGCAATAACGAACGAAAATAGACAAACACCACTGAGCACAGATTGCAATCAAAGTGCATAAAAAGCAACAAGTGATAGAAGTACACGAGGTCTAAGCTAGCTAGATCTGCGACTGAGGAGGACCGCGATCCGAACCTTATGGTTAGCCGACAACCGAAGAACTGACTATAAATCGTACGAAGGGCTGACGAGGTGACTAGGGTTGTCTGAGTGGGGTATCAAAAGTGGGGAGATATGTCAAGAGTGGGGTATCTCCGAGTCCATGCAAAGGTGGACCCGGGTAGCATCTATTGGGGTGAGGAGCAGGCTCGAGGGATAGAGCGAGCGAAAAGCAAGGAAGGGGAAATAAATGCAGTTACAATGCACGTCTACCTGGTACGCCAGCGAAATTTTTCTCAAGCCTCGTTAAAAGGAAACGCTGCAAATGATTGTACAGTGGTTATTATTCCTTCGCTACAATAATGTTTTAAGAAGCGATTTATAAATAGGTGGTTTCGGTTTGATGATCCATTTTTGATCGTAATTATTCCGAACATTTGTGAGCGTTTCCACTGAAAAACAGATTGGTAACTAAAGGGGAAAACTCCGTATAATATAAATGGTGTAATATTTAAAAATACTGCCCGTCCGCGTGCTAAACCGTAAGAGCTATAAATTTTTGCAATTTTCACCTAAACTCGATCATGTCCTGACAATGGCTCAATTCTTTTAAAAAAATTGCTACCTCAATTTGAAGGGTATTTTCGGGATTTATGAAGGAGAAAATTCGTATTGGCCAAAGTTTTCCAGAAAAAGGTGTTATAGCTTTATTGGTTCTCGAGTTATCGCAGCTTTTGCGTCGAATTTGTGTGATTTTCAGAAATTTGGCATGAGGGTATAACTCGAGAGATCTTAGAGCTATAAAAATCGTACTATACTCGTTGGAATGGTTGTCAAACACTCTCTTCAACTACACCATTGGGCGAAAAATTTAGCAGAAAAATTTGGAAATTAAGGAAAATAAAGATGATTAAAATAACAATGGTTACTTTGGCGTTTTCCCGTGAACGTTTCCAGCAATCTGTTGTGAGGAGGGAACGTTTACAAGTTATTATCGCAAATGGATGGTTTTCCTGAATCATCATTAAAGCGTTTTACTCTAGCAGAACAGTTAGAAATAATAACACATCTCGTTGAAAATGGCTAACTACACTATAAAAGTACCTATTGCACTCATCCCAATAAACCAATTTATCATCTCTCAAAACATTTAAATATAATAAAAGTAAAAATCATACAGCCTCATCACTTTTCAGACATGTTTTATAAAACACTTTGTTGTTCTATTTTCGATTGAAACGTGATGAGGCTGTGATTTTTTCACTTCAATTATATTTAGGTACCTAAATGTTTTACATCGTACACACGTTCAGTTCGTAGACCTACCCCGATAGACGACTACAAAAATAAGTATCAATGTTCGACCATCTAGCTTTATTGATAACAGAGATTGGTAACTAAAAGAAAAAACTAAAAAACTCCGTAGCAACGATTGTAATTTTAATCATTTTTATTTTTCTTAATTTCCAAATTAAAAGCTAAATTTGTCGCCAAATTATATAGCTGAATAATGTTTGACGTATATGAGTATAGAACAATTTTCAAAGCACTAAAAATTCTCGACTTACACTTTCATTTTAAATAAAATCTGACTCGTCTTCAGGCTAAAATCTTCTTGGGCAGAAGTTTTCTATTCATAACCTTGAATTTCACTGTTCACAAATGCGTTTGCGTCATCCACTGGTATTTGAAACTATGCCGAATATTTTTGTACCCCCGTGGAAAAACACAGGTAAAAGCAAAAACTCCTATGCCCTAGGAAAAGCAAAAACTCCTATATCTCTATAGAAATAACTCGAGAGTTCTCGGAGCTATAAAAATCGTTCTGTACTCGTTGAAATGCTCGTCGAACATTCTCTTCAGCTATACCGTAAGGCGAAAAAATCAAATTTTGAGTGGAAGTGATTAAGAAAAATAAAAAAAGTATGAAGCAAAAGTATGAAGCAATTGTAGGAATTATCGAATGACCATAGATTATGAATAATTATCGATGTTAATGGTCGACATGAACCGTTCGTTATCTTTGCTATGTTATCACTACGATTTAACCTTGTTTTATGTGCGCCTCGTGGCTACTAGGGATGGTCACTTACCGATCCAAGCTGTCCCTGTTCCAAACTGTTCCAGTTCCGGGTCTGGAACGGTTCCAAATTACCGATCCAGTTCCATATTTTGCTGCCTGACTAACGAACCCACAGAGTAAAAATGTAACTATTTTTTCCCTTCCTAGGAACGAGTCAAGTCGTTGCTTTTTGGTTTATTATTCATAATAAACGATCGTAATCGCCCAAGAAAAAAAAATTTCTAACCCCCCTAAAATGTGATGTTTTACGTTTCAAGGCATGTAGATTCCGAATATCCAAATTTAAAAAAAATCTGTCTACGCCGCCATCACTTTTCCGGCCAAAATATAATAGCTACATTCTTGAATTTTTCATCAATCTCGACCTCACAACGGCCCAATTCTTGAATCACAATTTTAAGTAACTATATTTTTGGGGGCTATGAGGCCGAAAAAATTCATAATTTCTAAGGGTTTTTCAGAAAAAGGTGTACCTATTTGTCATCAATTTATATACCTAGATTTTTGGACGCTGAATCGAATGAGACCATCGCGGGGTCTATAGAAATAACTCGAGAGTTCTCGGAGCTATAAAAATCGTTCTGTACTCGTTGAAATGCTCGTCGAACACTCTCTTCAGCTATACCGTAAGGCGAAAAAATCAGATTTTAATTTGGAAATATATTAAGAAAAATAAAAAAAGTATGAAGCAAAAGTATGAAGCAATTGTAGGAATTATCGAATGACCATAGATTATGAATAATTATCGATGTTAATGGTCGACATGAACCGTTCGTTATCTTTGCTATGTTATCACTACGATTTAACCTTGTTTTATGTGCGCCTCGTGGCTACGTTTCAAAAATTGTTCCATCATTCTTTCCAATAAAATCGCTCTTAACTGCGTTCAGTTCATTTATAAACAATACTTTCACCTATACCTAGTTACCAATCTGTTTTTCGGTGGGATCGTTCAAAAATGTTCGGAATAATTACTATCACAAATGGATAATTTTCTTGAGTATTATTGTAGCGAAGGAATAATAAAACATGTACAATCATTATTTGTAGCTTTTTCCTCATGGAATTCTCACAATTTATAAGGCGCACTGCTCAGAATAAGTAGATAACTTAACCTTGATACAACATACAAAATCTAGAAATATGATACGAAACGAGGATATCGCTAGATCTAGCACCCACAATGAATCTAGACTCCCCCTCTGAACGTCAAACGGAAAAAGTTTAAAACCATACTCCAAAATTTCAAATCCCCATTGAATCTGAAACAGTCAAGTTACAAAAATAAAAGAAATATGAGTGTTCTACAGGTCAAGATGAAGATTTTAATTTTTATAAATCCAAAATCGGTTTACTAGTTTCTTCAGAAAAAATAAAATTAGAAAAAACAAAAAGCTATAAAAACTATAAGTAGGAAATTTCCTCGTTTTGCCCTCCGATGAGAGTCTCGATTTCAAGATGACTCATAATATACTTTCATAAAAATGGAAATGAAACTAACTAAAATATTATTGTAAACGCGTTTGATGTACTGCCTACCTCCTGGATTGAAAATGGAACTGGATCGGGAATGTAACTGGATCGGGAACGTAACTGGATCGGGAATGGAACTGGATCGGGAATGGAACTGGATCGGGAACGTAACTGGATCGGGAACGGAACTGGATCGGGAATGGAACTGGTCGGGGGTGAAATGGTTTCACACCCGGTAGATTGATAAATGAGGAGTTTTCTCACCACGAGCGAACGATTAGGTTCCACGTTCCCGAGGCACGGCAATCCCTACATTTTAGTGACCCTCATAACTATATGAAAAACTTTTTTTTGGAATCATTTTTTTGTACCATTATTTTAGGGAATAATTAACCCAAAACAAAATTTTCGCAACTTTTTTATTCCCCAGTGTTTAAATTAAAGTTAGGAAAAAAATAAGTTCAGCAGCATAAAATCTAGATAATGGGGTTTCTAAGCGGAAATTAAAATACTTTACCTATGGCGTTCGTGATCCCACAAATGTCAGATTTTGCCATCGATTGAGAGTAGGGTTTATAATGTCGCAAAAATTCAAGTCAAACAGGGTAAAAAAAAATTGCTTCTACCATGGTTGATTTACCGTGAATAGTACGCTAACGATAAAAAAAAAACTCATAATAATACCTAATATTTAAAAACCTCAATTCCTACGCTCGAGAGCCAAAACTTTTTCTTCCTGAACAATGATGAAGTAGGATAATATATTGAATGTAAGAGCAATTGATTTTTCTTAAACTTCTTGAATAAAGAATTCGTTTGTAATTGATTTTTGAAAACAAAAATTCATACTACTTTAGAGGCCAAATATGCATTAAAGTACAATGCCCGAATTTCGAAACGTAATCATTTTTGGCTAGGCTTTCCCGTAGTGACCGTGGAAATCAATAGCAATTTTTTCCTAAGCTTTTTAAGGGCAAACGTTCAAAGTTTATCTGTTTAAATAAATCTGCCAAACTTCGTGTTGTGCGGAGCGTTGCGAGATTTTCACAACAAAAGGAAGAATTCACACACCCGGCCTGGATCGAGGCGGTTTTTAAAAGCTGTTACCTGAAAGGACCATTACAAAAGAAAAGCGGAACCTAGGCCCCCTTTCTCTACAGCTAAGAGCAGATGGTTTTTAATTTTAATGGTGTGTAGTCGTTATAGGTACACACTAGTGAACGCCAGGGATATGAGTATGTTGACGAAGGTAAGCGATAAAGATGGAGAATAGGTGTAGGAACGGAAGGTATGTGCGAGTGGTTTCAGGTACAGTTCCAAGAACTCGTCAGTTACCTGAAAAATAGACGGGTCTCGAACTTAGAATAGTCCTCGCAAGATGTGAGGTTGATCTCATTGTTCGATGAGAAGGGGGCCGATTTTCGGAGGGAACTCCGAGCGAATGTTCGAACACGTCCACGAAACTGATCAATGTTGATGGAAACATTGCAATTCATAAGAATTTTTGATTAGCAAATATTCATAGTTGGTGGTTGATTAACTGCATACGTCACTAGCAAGAGTCGATTGAAACGATCAATTTTCAAGAACCACGTTCCAAACAATTTTCAACTTTTCATAATTTCCGTTGAAATAAGGAACGTGATTCATGTCAAAACGCAAATATTTACCGATCAAAAAGAAACAAACTATGCGCCCCAATGAAGCGTTATTTCTCGCTATAAGAACTGAAGTACTATTCGTCTATGTTTGGATAAGGATGCTCGCGCTCCAGTAAACAAGCCAGAAAATACTACTCAACTGGCTCCATGTAAACAACTTTCCACCGATAGACACGGTGCCGAAGGGAGGATTTTCAAAATTTTCACACCTCCAGAGCGATCGAGTGCATTGAAAAATGGAACAAAATAGAAAACAAAGTCGAAAGAAAAACAACCGTGAACTTGGCTCGAGCCAACGACACCCGTATTAAGATTCACACCTGCTCCAGAAGAAACCTGCCCCCAGAACATTTGGACGTGCAGCCTGCGCAACCGAACTGTTAACTTGAAGTTTTTTATATTTTTATTTTTCCCGATGGTAACTGTTATTGACCAATTAGTTGCGTTCCCTCCAAAAAGGAAGCGCGCACTGGAGCCCAAGGCTATCACCTGTCCTGCGTCAGATGGCTGCCAACAGACGGCTACTCTGAGTCTTCAATCTTCTCTTTTTATTCACTCCGCGTAACTTTTCTTCATGTTTACCTGGCGTTGTTGATTGCCCTGACATTAGAACAGGAGGCCAGCAAGGAGATGGAACAGATGAAGTATTTTGACGAGAGTAATCAGATTTTATCTCAGTCGATTTATGGATTCGGGTGCGGAGATTCAGATATGAGATGGAGAAGAGACGGAGAGGAATGTGAGTTTTCAATATTTCGTAAGTAGGCCGGCAAATTATCTACTCAATAATCTATTTAATTGTGATCTAGATCATGACTGAAAGGGACCGTTTCGAAGTCAATAACCCGATTGTTCACTTTTTAATTTTTAAACGTACTTATTTTGCTATTATTTATTATCCAATAATAAAACATTGTAATCGCTCACGGGAAAAAATGCTAACCCTCCCCAAAAGATGGTGTTTTACGTTACAAGACACGTAGACTTAAAATAATAATAGCTACTATCATGAAACTATCACCAAAAATCATTCTTGGTCTTACAACGGCACAATTCATTAGCCAAATCGCTAGCTAGATTTTAATGGTATTTTTTGGGAGTTTTGAGAGACGAAGGGGGGCATTTTCCAAAGTTTTTTGAAACTTAAGTGTATTTGATATCAATTTATATAGAATTTTGAAGCTGTCGAATGGGATCATGACGAAGTCAATAGCTTTAATCGTTGTCGAGTTATCGCAGCTTTTACGTGAAATTTTCGAGATTTGGGATATGGGGTCAGATTGTATAATTCTATCATTGTCGAGCTACGAAAATCGTTCTATACGCGTTGGAAAGCTCTTCAAACACTCGGATAGACTGTATTCGTAGGCAATTAATTTTACTTTTAATTAAGTAATTGAGAAATATAAAAATATTTAAAAATACTATAGTTGCTTCGCTTACTGTAGGACTTAGCCAATAGTTACCTACAAGTTTGTAGGTGGAAACGTTCTAAACATGAGGATCGTCTTTCCAAATTATTACTACAGCAAAGGATTATTAAACCAGTGCACGAAAATTTGCAGCGTTTTGGTTGTTATTCAATAATATACCATTTTAATCGCCCAAGTAAAAAAATTTTCGAACCCCCTCAAAATATGTTGTTTTACGTTTCATGGCATGTAGAATCCGAATATCCAGTGAAAAAAAATTGTCCATCCACCATACGCCGTCCACACTTTTCTGACTAAACTATAAATGATAAATTCTTGAAATTTTCACCATAAATCAACATAAATCAAACTATGGCTCAATTCGTTCACATACCGCTACCTCAATGTTTTTGCTTTATGGAGGGTTTTGAGGGGGAAACTTCATATTAGCCAACAATTTTCAAACAAAGGGTATTTGGTATCAATTTCTATGGATCTTGGACGCTGAATCGAACCTAACCACCGCGGGGTTGATGGCTTTAATGGTACTTGAGTTATCGCAGCCTTCGTGAACAATTTTCGAGTTTTTTAAAAATTTAGAATGAGGATATAACACTAGAATTTTTGAAGCCATAAAAGTCGTTCCATACTCGTTGCAATGATTATCGAACACTCTCTTCAGCTCTACCGTTTGGCGAATAAGTAAGCTTTTAATTTGATGATCAAGAAAAAGAAAAATGATTAAAAATACCATGGCTGCTACAGAGTTTTCCCATTTAGTTACCAAACTGTTGTCAGGAGGAAACATTTTCAAAATTTCGAAATAGTTACTATTACAAGTACCTAAATGGTCTTATAAAATAATAATTGAAGCAAAGGAGTAATAAACCACAGTATGTACAATCATTATTTAGTCTTGTTAATCTTTCTACCTTCTGTTACCCTCACTCAGCCGAGTCTGGCTAGATATTGGCAGAGTACGAAAAATCAAAACTATGTAGTACCTCTAGGTTAAAAATAACTCAAAATTAAAATAGAAAAAAAAAACCTAGTACGACCCGCGTTCGTCCAGTTTGATGTACAGTTCAGTTCGCTGGGGCAATCTCAAACCGTCTACTTGTAATTTATAATCGCAAGTCGAACGACCGCAGTCGGTTCCGCCTCGAAAACGCGTCCCTAACGGCCGATTTGACTTTCATGAGCCCAGTTAAACGATGCGACGTCTGACCGAGGCCTCAATGTATAAAAGTTCTCTTGGCCATCCAAAAAAGCTCAAGCCATGTTTTTGTGCGGATTACTCTTCAGAAGGCGCCTATTATTTTTCAATTCATTATAGGCTAAGTACGACGAAAATTTATAAGGAGATTTGGATTGAATAGCGAGAACTGAAAATGAAACGTATGAGCCAAATGAAGAAATATATGGAAATTGGAATCCACAAATTGATTGCTTCAAGCAGAAGAAAAATATAATTTTGTTTAAATTTATTGAATCAATTTAACGCGGTCCAAATAAATTAAATTAAATATTAATTTTCGTTTTGATCGAATGAGGAAAATCTCCACTTTTCCCTCGCATATTGAACGGTTCAGCTATAGAAAAAAAAACCCCAGTTCACATTTTTACACTCCCCACCTTGAACAGTGTTAATTTTGTTTTCTTAAATCTACCAACTGGCTCCATTTTATCGAGATTTATCTCGAGTTAGGAATAGGCACGTTTTCCATGTTCATTTGCTAAAGATTGTCCAATAAACGTCAAGAACGACTGTGCGGAAAAAATACGGTATGCTACCGCAGACAAATCACGGTTGTTGGCAAACTCGGTGGGAAAAATTCAACAGTATTGATTTGACTTTGAAAATTCACTAATCATGTTTACAAGGCAATCACACGATCCATAGGAGTGTGTAAGGTGAACAAAAACATCCAAATTCGTTCTAGACGGTACACAACGTGAAATCAACTCAGAAATGTAGAATGATGTTCCTTTTTTCAGTTACGCACTAATTTCCAAATTGGATTGATTTTTGAGAAATGGATTATGATGATTTTTTAAACCTTCAGTTCGCGAGCTTTTATTGTTCAAGGCTCCTCACAATTTTATCGCTCCTCAGGTACGATACCAGCTACAACTAAAGTCACGACTTTTATCAGCATCGTGAAATAAAGAAACGGATTATCCGTAAAATCAGAACATAGAGCTCCCCAAGTATCGATTTGATCATTTCAATTCTACCCTGTGATTCATAGTTAATCCTTCGTCAGTCCGAAGGGAAAAGTGGGATCTTTCTTATTTTCGATAGGGGTGCCCCATCAGATCAGGACCTCCAGTGGACTGATGGGCAGGCAGATGGCCATTGGGTCGAACACCTGCCCCAGCACGCGACCCTACTCCCATCTGCCATCTGATCGACCGCGAGAACTAAATAACACAACTGTCCGAAAATCGAGTCGAGAGGCAAAGTAATTTTCGATTACAAATTTCCACCAGGTCCTCAAATTTTTTTATTTGAGAGCAAGGTCGACATAACTCAACTGCTGTAAATCGTGTAAGTATTCAAGATGAGAGGGTTTTGCCATTCATGAAAAAATTGTATCCGGTAATCGCATTTTTTCGAATGTATAACAGTTCAGGGACACTGCTATGGACCTGGAGAAGCCCGAATGAGCAGTGTGTGTATATATACGAAAAAAACCTAGGAAAAAACCAACCGTTTTGTGAAATAGAGTCATTTTTATAGCAAAGAGACCAAAATATACAAAAGTGCACTAATAAAATAACTGAAAATGCGAATTACGAGGAAGTACGGTGTGTGACACCAATAATAAAAATCAAATGACATTCAGCAGACATAAGAAACATTTCAAGTCCCCCCATCGTTAAAACATAATCAGTTTTGCAGTCTGAAAAAATCAAAATATTGTCAATATTCGCAAACGCATAAGTACTGTATGTGATCCACGCGATAAAAATCGGACTTCATTCAACCGCCGTCCCAAACATTTCAAGACCTTGAGTTTTCAAATATATTGTTTTTGCGGCCTGTGAAAATCAAAATACAAAAACAAAATACAAACTAGTGAAATCGTGAAAAAAGCTCAAAACGTGGAGGTACGGTATGTGACCCGATATTTAAAAAAAAATTATGCATCATCTGCTAGCCATAATGAACATTTTAAGACCACAAACGTTTAAAAATATTGACTCTTATAGCCTGTGAAAATAAACACAGAAAAAGTGTGAACGGTTACATCTTGGAGGTAGTGTAGTATCCGGAAATGGCTTATTTTGCACATTTACTAGGAAAACATTTTTAGAAAATTTCAGTCATTTTTTCATTCATTTTTCACGGAGATATGACGATCGATTAAATTCGACCACAGACACACGGACAGACCGACACTTGTTCAAAAAGTGTTTCCGAGTATAGCACTATGAAAATTTCCTACATGATGACGTGTTCCAAAAACGTATTCGCCACGTGAATTTGTTAAAATGCTGGATCGTTTTTAATTATCTGCGCACTACCAATGAATGTGCCCGAATTTCAGCGACAGTTGCCATGGATTTAAGGGCAGCTGCAAATCTTATTGCAGCTGATTCCCAAACTTACCCTCGAAAATGGCAAATCTTTAGCACAAAAAAGAGATTGAAAGGAACCCGAACAAAAGATTTTTAAAAGATTCCTTCGTTCTGGCCTACGAAAAAAAACGAAAGAACCTTTGTCAAAAGGGCTAACTATTATGCTCCTTCTCGCTCCGAAATTTTCTTTCGCTGTTTATTATTTGCGAAAAAGGGTCGCAGACGAAGGTTGGGGATCTCACGTGATCACGAGTGCGTATCTGCGCAACAGTTGTCCATAGAAACTCCATATCCCCCAACTTCTCTCATGAATGTACATGCGTATGAGATAGAAACCTTAGTACTCTATTCCGAACTGGGTACTTTTGGGTGTTCACCCGAACATATACCGAAGAGATAACTATTCACAAAAAGAGTTGCTTCAGTTTTTCCATCGCGACAAAAGACAACCCTTCGCATCGCCGTCGACCCCTTCGCTTTTCAGAATGTCCCCCTCTCATACGGTGTTACCTGAATCCATTTATAATGATCATTCTAAGGTGGTTTTATCTCGTGTGAAAATGGGGTCCTAATAAAATATACGACCAATTTTACCCCTCCTAGGTTAGGAAATGAGATACAACGTTATATACTCAATATTATATTCGCGATTAACTTAGGCGTAGCGATATAATTGGTACAAGGGGAGATATTATTTATGAGCTCTCGTACGACAATGTTTGGTCATATTCTCAAGTGCATTCTGTGAGACACGCACCGTGTAAATTCAAAATCAGAAAAAATTTATATACAAAAAAATTATTCTAGTAATAACCTGCATTCTAGGGCCACCTTTCGATATCTCTACATCGTTAATATTCATGTCAAGTAAAAATAAGTTTATAACGGAATCAAATTTTTAATGTTAAAAAAACTGTACCATCAAATCCATGTTGATATAAATTTCCGTCTAATTTTCCACATAAATATCATTCCTTAAATACAGCTGAATTTTGACCTAAGATTGTGAGCAATAACTACAAGCCGAAATTCCCCTCCGGGGACATTCATTGATAGCGGTACATAAGCTTCAATTAAGTTGCATAAATTGCGGTTCATCAATTACAAGACAGGCTCCTCGAAGAAGCTAAATTACTATCAAATTATTTAATTTCAAAGATCAAATCTGGTTTCATGATTTAGGCTGTGCTGTTTACAGATACAGCAGATGTGAAAGATTTCAAATGACCGATTTTGGTAACTAAAGAGCTCAGTCTATGCAAAATACCGAATTATAATATAACTAGGGGCTTCGCCCCCGTGTATCGTACTTAGTATCATAAAGTATTGTGTTTTTCAACTGGAGCAAAGTAGGAGCAAAATTAGATGTAACAACTTCAAGTTTTCCAAGATTTGTAACTTGCACAGTGGATAACTCAAACAAAAAGTCGTCAATTCAGATGTTTGTATATACCAAAAGATAGGTAATTTAATTGTCCACATTTTCCTAATGTAATGTACCAAACCATTTTTCAACCGTTTTTGCGTTATTCAACAATATTAGTAGAATAGACACGAAAACTTGACATTTTTCAACTTTAAACGTTCTTTTCATCTATTTAGTGCGAAAGAAACAAAGAATGAACCGTATATTATTGATATACACATCATCAACTATCATTATGTCGAATTTGAGCCAAATCGATTACAAAAAATTTTTCGCGAAAAATCCAAGGGGTCCCCCTGCGATTTTTTTCAACCGAACAGTTAACGATTTTTTACTCGTCTCTCAATACAGATAAAAATCTGAAATTTTCAGGAAAGTTGTGTCTTGCCGAGATGTATTTTTGTGATTTTTTTTATTTCTCGGAAAAATCTGCAAGTGGTCCAAAAAAATCGGTTTTTGAAAGCTCGAAAATCGGACTTTAACCGTGATTTTCGGGGTCAAAATAAATGCGAATCAATTGTTTTATTATGCAGGAGTCTTCATTTGAACGCCTTACACACGTACATAGCAAAAAATTTGGTGAAAAAAATTTAAACAGAGCCGGAGAGCTTATTTTCTGTAAATCGCCGGCCGAAATTCCGAGCTCCGCTGGCATCGGAAATAGTGAAAAATTAAATTTTCGTTTTAAAGCGATTTTGAAAGCTATTCTTATAGGAAATTTAACGCTGAATCCGAATATGACGTCAAAACGGCGGAAATTTCACGACAACTATCAGTTTTTCCAGGTTTAATACTACGCCACTCCTACGTTTTTCAACTTTGAAATTCCGTTGCAAATACTTACAGTACTGTTCAAATTTGATTAATTAATGATTCCTACAGGAAATTAGACGTAGAATTCGAATTTAAAGTGAAAAAAATTAAAATCGAACAATTAATAATATTTTTCGATTTTTTTTCGTTTTTCATACTTTTGAAGTTTCAACTTTGGGATTTTTTTCGTCATTTTTTAGCTTTTAATTTGAAATTTAAGAACAATAAAATTTTTATTAAAATTACCAGTGCTGCTATGGAGTTTTCCCTTATAGTTACCAATCTGTTGTTAGGTGGAAACGTTCATAAATGTTCGGACAAGGTATTATTACAAATGGATTCATAATTGAAACACAAGAATAATAAACCATCGTACAACAATTTGCAGCATTTTTATTTATATATTATAATTTTTTTTTTTTTTTTTTTTTTTTTTTTTTTTTTTTGTAAAGCAGTCACATTTTTGCAACAAATCACTATTGAAAGATTTCCATCAAATCCTATAATGAACTTTCCATAGCAGTCAGAATAGCGTGAGATTTTTAGAACGCAGTGTTCTCGAAGGGTTCACATAGGTCAGCCCTAACACGGAACAACTTGTTGCTCGGACCTACCACGTAAAAACGTGCCTACCCCAACGCTTTTTCACATCGCCCCTTCCGGTTATTCGCGTCCTTACAGAGGGTCTCTTCGCATTGGCAGTTGCAACAATTTCTGAATTCTGGGAACGGTGTTAATCACATGAAACGCGACTCAAGTTTCAAACCAGGTCAAATCAAGACTCTGAGGAATCCCATCAAATTAATTTTCTGTTGAGCATTGTGTAAACGGAAAATTATCATCATATAACTGTGCAATATATTAAATTATCCTTTACTCCCCGAATTGAATTATTTTTTCACTGCGTGAATTACTTACAATTTTTGAAAATACCAATTCAAAAATCGACTAATTCTCGAGTGAGGCCAATAAGGTCGAATCCTCAAATTATCATAATGATGAGAAAAAGTAACTAATCCACAATCGAATAGGAGTGACAGTTTTCCTGAGAGATGGAACAATAGCCGATTTCACAAGTACAATTTAGAGTAAAATATTTTACGACCCAAGAGCTCGATTTTTTTTTGTACCGCCGTATCAATGCAATTATAACTTAATGAAACGGCTTAAACGTCAATTGCTCAAGTTGGATACAACTTGGCTCAACGCATTTAATTCTAACCGAAAATGAGCAGTTGAGTCACCACTTAAACCCTCTTCAGCGTCATTTATGACAATTTCGTGCTGAAACTGTCCATTTACACAATACGTCTCAATGACACGGCCGGGACGGCTCGGTCTTAGTTAGCCGACACTTTAAAACTAATTTTCGTCTCAGATCTTTTGCGCTGGCAGAAGAAAAAAGTCAATAAAAGGAGCGAGTCTACGTAATTCGTCGATGAAATTAATAAGCAGAAAAATAATGAATCGATGACATTTTCGGACAAACTTTTTTTCTGTATTCTATTTTCTACAGAACGCTGGAATTAATATGATTTTTTGATCACTCGGTACTTAAATGTTTTCACAGCGGACGGGCCGAATGCTCGGGTAGAATCCGAGTATCCAATAGAAAACTATTGGATACTCGGATTCTACATACATGCCTTGCAACGTAAACCATTACATTTTGAGGGAGTTATGCATTTTTTCTGTTGAGCAATTACATGGTTCATTATTAATAATAAATCAGAAACAGAAATCTTAATACAAAAAAGTACGGTAAAAATAAAAATGTAAACGATAACGTTGCAAGGCATGTATGTAGAAATCGAGCGTTTTCGTGTAAAAAACATTTAAAAAACGTTTAACATTTAAAGAAACTAAAAACAGCTAAATTCTAGACATTTTCAACAAAAATCATTCTAGGCCAGGCAATTTTTGTATACTTGAGGGAATGCTCATAAAATACTCTCTCAAGTGGTATCGTTGGGCAAATTCAACATTCAGCATTCAATTAAAAATAAAAATAACAAAAATTACGAAAGTTCCTAAGAGATTTCCCTTATAGTTGCCTATTAGTTTTAGGGTGGTTTCACAAATGTTTGGGATAGGAAACCATCACCAGTGGATGGTCTAATTAAATCATAATTGAAGCAATCATTTGCAGCATTTTTCTTCGTGAGATTATGGCCCCAGGGCAAGAAAAATGTGCCGATATTCACACGATTTCTTTTAAAATTAATGAAATATTCAACCAGATTTTGGTGGTTTTCTGGACTGAGCGAGAAATTGATTTTCTTTTTAAGAACCAACAAGTTTTTATAATGTGTACTTCAAGTTAAGAATAACGATCGATTAAGTATTTCATCATAATCAGCCCCCATATTACTAAGCGAAGTCAATACATATATGACTGTTGAAATTTTCTCGCGGGTTTTTCAAAGAAAACGCTCTCAAGTTCGTGCGTGTCTCGAAAACCCATTTCGCACTGAATTACGTTCTAGTTAGGTACTTAGTTAGTCGTAGACTCGTTTTGGCAACGCTGTACGCAGTAGGTCTTGCATCAGTCGAAGAAGCTTTTGGTTTGTTGGCAGCCAACTTGAACCATTTCACAAGACCTTCGACCGAATCACAGGGGTGGAATAGTACCGACATACGGGATGGTTTTAAAGCTTACAAGGGTTGGAGGGGAAGGTTCCGCTTTGCTTTTGTCCTCCACAACCCCGCCCTTTTATTCTCGTCATTCTTCGGAAGGGCCAAGGCAAAAGGAAGAAAACGAATTCGTGCTTCGGGGTGACGGAAAATATAAAGAAAAAGAAAATGGGCTCCTGAAAGGAAGCAGAAGACGAAGGGTGATATGACAATGAGGAGAGATCGCTTTTATTATTGAAATGAGCACTAGCGAGCGTGGAACTTGCGCAACAGGCAGCTGTAAGTGCGAAGGGGTCAGCGCAGCTGCTGCTTAGTTTACTACGGTACAGTATGGTATCCCTAACTTCACCAATACCTGTTGGTTCTGCTATCTGCGCACGATAAAGGGGAGATACAGCTCGGCCCACCGATTTTCAAGGGAGGGAATATTCCACAGCGTCACGCGAAAGTAATAACGGTCCTTTTCAAAAGTGCGGTTATGTTGACTGTTATTACTCAATTTTTGTCAGGGCTGTAAATTATTACCACGGGAAAGCAAACCCAAGTCGGCGAGGGCTTGAAAATTAAGCTTTGTCATTACTATATTGACTACTTTAAGTCCCTGATCGTGCAAATATTGATTTTTACGGCTGCTAGCTTTTAAAAAACGCTGCATATGATTGTAAAGTGGTTAATTATTATTCCCCTCCTTCAATTATGATTTAATAAGGCCATCTAGTTGTCGGAACATTAGTGAACGTTACCACCAAAAAAACAGATTGGTAACTATCATAGAAAACTCCGTTGCAACTCTGGTAATTTTAATCATTTTAATTTTTTTAAATCAAAGCTCAAATTAAGAGCTAAATTTTTCGCCCAATGGTACAGCTGAAGAGAGTGTTTCACGAGCATTCCAACGAGTGTAGAACGATTTTTATATCTCCAGTCATGCCCAATAAGTGAAAACTTACGAATTTTACGCAAAAGCTGCGATATCTTGAGAACTAATAAAGCTCGCGATCCTGTGATGGTCTCATTCGATTCAGCGTCCCAAAATCTATAGAAATTGATACCAAATACACCTTTTTTCTGAAAAACGTTGGAAAATAAGAATTTTCTCCCCCCTCCACCACAAATATCCTTAAAAATGTTTTTATTCGACATTCGGAAACGTTAATTTTATTTTCGTGTGCAATTACAATGGTTTATTATTGAACAATAAACCAAAATGGAACAAATTTCGAACGCTATGTAATGAAAATACTGAATGTAATAGAAAATCCTAAAAATTTCGATTTCCACATTCACTCGGATAATATTTTCGGATAAATTCTCTCAATTTTGTGCGGTTATAAGTAAAAATAGGTCATTTTCAAAAATCAGACACACGCTCGAACTTGTTCGGAAACGTTTTCGTGAATCTTACTATATACTTCAAAATTCACTCCCGTACTTACCGAATTCCATTTTTAGGATGATCACTACGAAAATCAAAGTAAATAGAACGTAACGATGATCTTTACAAAAGTCCTATACAGTCAATCCTCAAACGCAAAATTAAATTCTTATGTCGGCATGAGGTGATTAAGGATTAAATTACGTTAGATTTATGAAGCGTTAACCCTTTAATTTGCTTTTAGAGAATTCCAAATGTCGAACCAAAAGAGTCCCGGGACGAGACGTTAACAGACACTCGAGATTCGATATAAGTGGGAGCTACTTGAGCCTAGTTCGATGGGATAAGAAAATGTCAACAAAGGAGTATAATCACAATAGCTCTTGAGTTAATTCACGTTCATTGTAATCAGAAAAATCTTCTATTTTTACTCGCTTCAAATTCGTTTTTTCAATTTCTACTTCACCTTGCGTAAAGGAAGTTTCAAGCCCCCATGAACTGGCCGTGGAATATGACGGATGAGGTTGACCCGGTTTGGTCACTATGGTATCTAAAGCCGGAAGTGCGCATGTGTCTCACAAAACCGAAACGCGACACCATAGCTGTCACATCGCAGATCACAAATAGCTATGTGTGGCAATGGGAGCGAAAAAAGAAACGATATAAGGGCTACAAAAAAGCGTGGCCGAACTTACCACGAGGCTGCTCGGGAATGAAGGGTACGATTCGGTTTCAGCGGAAGCAGGTTGCACATCCTGTGAAAGAAAAAAATGAGGAGATTTTGATTGTGTGAAATGGATTAATGTTGCAAGACTTATTCTATTAGAATATAATAAATATAAAAGACGTTGCGAATTATTGTACCCTGAAAATTATTCCATTACTACAATTATTTTTTAAAATACTGTACATTAGTGATAACTAATCCGGTCTTCGGTAAAAACAACATTTGGTAACTAACTATACATGGGAAAACTCCGTCGTAACTGTGGCACGTAATTTAAATTATTATTATATTTATAAATTTTCAATTAAAAGGTAAGTTATTCACTAATTGTTGCAGCTGATATTTGTGTGATATTTGTGCTGGAATTTGTTTAGCATTCCAACGAGTTAAGAACGATTTCTATAGCTCTAGAAAGTTATACTCTGACAACACAATTCTGAAAATCGTGAAAAAACAACAGAAAAGCTCAAGGAAATCATACAGTCCACATTAATGTACAATGCAATGGTTAGTATAACTCAGGCCACTGAGTCGTTTTGGGGAGTCCTTCCACTGTTCAAATGGATTCATTGTAGAATATAGAATTATTTCAAAACGCTTCATTCCTTCCCGATTCACCACGTAACCTAGATGCCCGAAAAGCCGCGTTTTTGACGTCCGAATCTTCCCAGCGGTCGTGTACTCCTTCAGGAGAGTTGGAAGAGCGCAACCAGCAGCTGCTCCCTGTTCCCACCTGGCGCCCCATTCAAACCGTGGGCAGATGGAGAAGTCCCCTTAGGGCCTTGTCGCTCCTTCGTTTTCAGGGATCCCGTAGACGAACCCAGAATGCCCCTTTTTCTCCATCACGTCTTTTTATTTTCTTCTCCGCGTTGTAAGGAATCGTTTCATCGATGCAG